>JAQZBX010001634.1:0-70993 GCA_029593785.1 Cabassous unicinctus
CAATAACAAGCAATCTGAGGAGGAAATCAAGAAAAAAATACCATTTACAATAGTAACTAAAAGAATCAAATACCTAGGAATAAATTTAACTAAAGATGTAAAGGACTTATATACAGAAAACTACACAACACTGTTAAAGGAAATCAAAGAAGACTTAAATAAATGGAAAAATATTCCCTGTTCATGGATAGGAAGACTAGACATCATTAAGATGTCTATCCTACCCAAACTAATCTACAGATTTAATGCAATCCCAATAAAAATCAACACTTTATTTTTTAAGGAACTGGAAAAACTAACTACAAAATATATTTGGAAAGGTAAGAGGCCCCAAATTGCCAAAGACATATTGAAAAAGAAAAATGAAGTTGGAGGTATCACATTACCTGACTTTAAAATATACTACAAAGTTACAGTGCTCAAAACTGCATGGTATTGGCACAAGGATAGACATACTGACCAATGTAACCAAATTGAGAGTTCTGATATAGATCCTCACATATACAGTCACTTGATATTTGACAAGGCCACCAAGCCAACACAGTTGGGAGAGAATGGCCTCTTTAACAAGTGGTGCTTGGAGAACTGGATATCCACATCCTAAAGAATGAGAGAGGAATACCATCTCACACCTTATACAAAAATCAACTCAAGATGGATCAAAGATCTAAATACAAGAGCCAAAACTATAAAGACCTTGGAAGATAATGTAGGGAAGCATCTACAGGACCTTGTAACAGGAAATGGTTTCATGAACTTCACACCCAAAGCACAAGCAGCAAGAGAAAAAGTAGATAAGTGGGATCTCCTCAAAATTAAAAACTTCTGTACCTCAAAGGACGTTATTAAGAAAATAAAAAGGCAGCCTACCCAATGGGAGAAAATATTTGGCAACCATATATCTGATAGGAGCCTAATATCCTGCATATATAAAGAAATCCTACACCTCGAAAATAAAAAGACAAACAACCCATTTAAAAAATGGGCAAGCGACCTGAAAAGATTCTTCTTCAAGGAAGAAATACAAATGGCTAAAAAGCACATGAAAAAATGCTCGACATCATTAGCTATTAGGGAAATGGAAATCAAAAGTACAATGAGATACCATCTTACACCCATCAGAATGGCAGCTATTAAAAAAACAGCAGACTATAAGTGTTGGAGAGGATGTGGAGGAATAGGAACCCTCATCCACTGCTGGTGGGACTGTGGAATGGTCCAGCCACTGTGGAGGACAGTTTGGCGGTTCCTCAGAAAACTAACAATAGATTTCTGTATGATCCAGCGATTCCACTGCTGGGTATATACCCAAAAGAATTGAAAGCAAAAACACCAACAGATATATGCACACCAATCAATGTTCATAGCAGCATTGTTCACAATTACCAAAAGTTGGAATCAGCCCTGGTGCCCATCAACAGATGAATGGATAAACAAAATGTGGTACATACATACAATGGAATATTACTCAGCTCTAAGAAGGAATAAAGTGCTAACACACGGAATAAAATGGATGAATCTTGAAGACCTTATGCTGAGTGAAGCAAGCCAGGCATTGAAGGATGAACAGTATATGACCTCACTGATTTGAATTGAGGAAAGTGATCAGTCTCTGAGAACCATTGTCTGAAAGATTAGGTTAACAAGGGAGAGAAAGAGAAGAGGAGGTTGTGAGCCATCACCCATATGGATATAATCTATGGTAAAGTGATAGAGTATAGTTGCATATTGAAGGATAGGACAGGTGGGTAGTGATATTACTGGGTTTGGTGGTGCAGGGTTGACAGGTGGGTAGATTAGGAAGGGTGGGTTAGAATACCCAGGATACTGGGGAGATATGGGAGGGGGTCTAGGCGAACATGGGATTTGTGGGTATGATATTGAAAGTGCAGGACTGGGAATGCTCTTATGGCAATATGACAAGGTAGTGTCATTGGTTTAGGGTATAGGTTGGGGGGGCATTCAGGATGGGGGTGCATCTGGAGTAGGCTTCTGGGGAGTGTGTGAGTGTTCATCCTGTCATAATGTGTTGTGTCAGGGAGTGGAGACCCACACAGTGAGTGGGAAGAGGGAGTTCCTATATCAATAAACTCTCCTTTTTTCTAGATTCATATTTTCCCCTGACCAGTCTTGATCCAGAACCTCAGGATCAAGTACCATATATTCTCTCCTAGTTCCTGCAGATACATTTTGGCCAGTCATGCAGCTCTTTGGGTGTATGGCTCATTTTCCCCCTTATTACATAGACCCAATATCTCCCCACCCATTTATGTTGTGACTTGGCCATAGTTATTGATCTAGTAGCAGGGAGGGAAGGTGAGTATAGGTGGCCAGAGATGAGAGGGAAATGGGAATGCATTTTGTCTTGTGATCTTGCAAGCAAAATGGAAATGATGGTTTTTAGCAGGAAGGAACAAAGCACTTCTGTGCATTCAGAGGACTTTGAGGATTCAAGATTTTCAAAAGCAATAACTCAGATCAACCTATTGCAAGTCTCAGAGCCTCACTCCTTTCCAATTATAGCCCTGACCTTGGTGAAGCAGATCTACCAGGGTTGACAAATCAAACTTCTTAAGAACTCTTCCACACTTAAAAAAGTCCTGGTTTGCATTTCAGCTTTTCTCTACCTTGAGGCTGTAGGAAAAAAGAGTCTCTACATGCTTCTAAGGAGGCTTTCTTGCTTTCACACTTTGCCTTAAATTTGAGATTAATCACTCTCAGTCTTTCATTGTCTTTCTTTAATGCCTTGATAGCATCCAGTAAAAGTCATCTGATTCATAGTCTTCATAATTACTACTTCTTTGAATTTCTGGCCGGAGACATTGCACTCACCAGTGCATTTACTTTCAGTATTCAATCCCAGTTCATTATGTCTGAAAGATTTAACATTTGCCCTGACCAATGGATGCAAGTTGCTTGTGTGAAGGAAGCATAACTTTATGGAAGGCACCACCCTTTGATGGAGGGTAATTCCCTGAGAGTGTCTCTGTTGTAAGCAGGTAACAGCCAATATTCCTGGCAGGTGGGGAAATGTATGCCTCAATCCCAAAAGAGAAGTCTTTGTGATATAACATGGTAACTACTACAGCATATGTTTTTGTGGAACTTTAAGTAGTTCAACAGGGTTAAAGGAAGGAAAATGGAATAGAGGTCTGGAAAAAGAATTGAAGGAAAACTGGAGACCAGACTCTTCCTCTGGGTTTCTAATGAAGGTGGACCAGAGGCTAGGAAACCTAGAAAATACAGTATCTAGCATATTCCAGGAAGAGCTGTCAAAGGAAGCAGGTTTGGCAGATGAAAAGAAGAGAGTTTTAACAAGAAGTCAAGAAACCTAAGCCTGAAACCAACCAAGGACAATTTACTGGTGACTAAGCACTGTGATCCCAACTCCTGCTACATGCCTGCTACAGAACCCAGAACACAGTGAGTGCTACATGATTTTCATTGCTTCAGCAAATGAACTTATGTATATTATTCAAATGATTTTAAGTTCCATGATTCAGGGACCAAGTCCACCTTTCTCAGTGCAGGATCCCAGTGCTTTGCATGGCATCTGACCATCTAATAGGTGCTCGATATAACTGGTGGAATAAACGAAACAATAAAGGTAAAGAGAGAGAAAGGGAAGGAAGAAGAGAAGAAAGGAAGGGGGCGGGGAGAGAAAGAGAGAGAGAGAAAGAGAGAGAGAGAGAGAGAGAGGTTTTGGATTAAGCCATGACACCCTAGATTAAAAATTTAAGATAAGGACCTATAATTCAACTAGTTATATCTTATTTACATTTTGTTTTTGAATTGGTGAAGTTGTAGGTTTATAGAAAAATCATGTAGAAACTACAGTATTTCCATATATTTCCCCTCATTATTAACCCTTTGCATTAGTGTGGTACCTTTGTTACAACAGATGAAAGAATATTATAATTGTACTATTAACTATAGTCCATAGTTTTACATCAGGTGTACTTTTTTCCCCATTTACCACCTATGACAGGAGGTGGGTGGATCCCAGAAAATCCTATTCTTAAAGCTAATCCATTCCTGTGCGTGGAAATCTATTGTAGATAGGACCTTTTGATTAGATTCAGTTAAGTGACCTTCCCTTTGATTAGGGCATGGTCCAGGGTGAGTCTTAATCCTTTTGCTGGAGTTCTTTATAAATGAAGAAATAAAATCTGCAGACACAGAAAAAAGCTGCAGTGACAGAGACACCCCCAGAAATTGAAAGCAACAAATGTGGGAGAGAGAAAAGCCACAGATGTAGCAGCCTGAAGCAGAACTAGCAACAAGGCCTGCAGAAGAGGGAGAGATAAGCTGATGACTCCATTATGCCCTGCCATGTGCCTCATGGCCCACAGCTCATCTCAGAGAGAAAGTGAGCCTGGAGGAGAAGGCAGAGACTGGCAGAGCCACTATTGTGCCTTGCCACATGGCAGGAGTCCAGGATTGCCAGCAGCTGAACTTCAGGGAGGGAGCTTCGCCTTATGCCTTGATTCGGACATTTTTCCTAGCCTCAGCACTGTACACTTATAAGTTAATTAATCCTGTTGTAGAAGCCAACTCTTTTCTGGCATATTGCAATGGCAGCCTTTAGCAAACTAAAACACCACCCTATTAATAACTCCTTGCGTTATTATGGTACATTTGTTATAATTCATGAAAGAACATTTTTATAATTGTACTATTAACCATATATCCTGTTTTTACCATAGATTATCTCACACTGTGGCGGAGCAACTTGCACTGTGCAGAGCTGCATGTGTGTGTGGGTGATCTGATCTAAGGAAGCATGATACAGGAGATTAATTGCACAAGGCCAAACTCATGCAGTCTGAAAATGGTCAAGTTGATCATTATGTAAGGTGATTATTATGTGGGCCAATATTCTTTTATTTGCCATTCTGTCTGGCTTTGGTTAAACCCACAGTTGCCCAACTGTGTAGTGAGGTGCTAGAGTGACTCACAGCAAACTTACATTGGCACTGAGGGATATTTTTTAATTTTGAGGAAAACAGCAATATTTGACATCTGTCAGACACCAGGAGAAGTACCAGCTCTATAGCTTTAGATAGTTCACAGTTGCAAAATTAGATTTCACTATGTGACTTTTGACACTATCAGAGCTTTGCAAAGCTGGGTGATGAAGAGCAAGTACCATGTGAAAATCAATGTGGAACAGGAAAATGAGGATGGCAATGTCCAATCTGAATGCAAGGATTGTGAAGCTGTACAGAGTCCAACTAGAACACACATCCCATTGGTATGTAATTGTGGTTATTTAAGAATTAAATAAAAACATTATTTTCTTTTTCTATGTATTGCTTTTTCAAACAGCCAGTAAGTTGTTAGGTCATAAATACTTAAATTGTTTGGACCTAACTACTTAATAAATCAAATGGTTAGATGTTTCCTATGGCCAAGGGGCACTATGGAAATCATACTGTGATACAAGAGAATTTGGAAAACCCTGGGTTAAGTTCTTTCTCTGGCACCATATTCAAGTCAGGGCTCCTCAGTGAAGGAGGAATGTGCAGAAAATTTGAAAGGATGTCAATGGCGTGATTCCTTGACGATTAAGGTATCTGCAAAAAAAAAAAAAGTGAAATGAAAAAGAATTTTTCATTCTACCCCCTTACATCCAAAGAGAGGAATTAATCATTTCCTCTCGGCATATTCCATTTTTCCCTTTCTTGTAATTTCCTGCTATATATTTTAACTATTTAGGTGTCTATATTGTTATTCCTACAGGTAGAGTTTGGGCTTTATTCACCTGGGTATTCTCTTGGCACCCAGCACTTAGTGCATGCTTAGGGAATGGAAAAAAGCCAAAGGATAACCTAATAATTGCCTCAGGGCTATGTTATGGACGCTTATACCAAGAAACATGACCAACTGTTCATTTATTGTGAAGGCAGACCAAAAAGAATGATATAAAGGGATTGCTTAAAGGATTTGGTTCAGATAAAACAATTTCCTAACCACCAGAATTGCTTATTAGGGAAGATTTTATAAACTGTTTTAAAAACAACATGGATTCTCAGTTGTGCTGGATGGTTTCAGTATGGTACCACCTTATTCTGTTGGAAAGACCGGATGCAAGATAAAAGCACTCTGAAATCCGAAATCTTTAAATTTCTATATGGTATACTTTATTTTCTGCCATTGTTCTCAAGCCAACCAAAGGATTAATCCAGAACTGACCAAATTTCTATCCCTATTTATCCTTTATAAAGATCCAGGAAATAAGTGTGTGTGATGGGAGGGAGCTATTATTATATTTGTATTTGTCTTTCACAGTTGGAAAATCGAAGGCTGAACTCTTAAAGCAACTTGGCTGAAATCCCTCAGCAGGATGGAGCTGTGACACACAAATCATCTTTAAACTCCTCATGCTGCTGGGCTCTGTAGCCATCAAGCTCATAGCCCGCTGGAAAAAAAAAAAAAAAGGACACTGATATAAAACGATAATCCTGTAACATGAAAGGAACTTCAAAGTCATCTTTCTGAGATTATTGTTCAGGGACCAGGCCCCAGGTGTTGAGAAGAACAGTCATTACAAGCTTTATTTAGAAGAATGTGACGGGGACACATTATCAGGTGACAAGGTGATGAGGTGGAGGAGAGGACCTGCTCCTCAGCTCTGGGGTCAGCCTCAGGTTGAAGGGAGGCAATGTGTTTGACTCTGTGGTGGGGATGTAGAATCTTCAGTTATTTCTCTACAGAGTGAGGAGATTAGAGCTAATGAGCTTCCAGTCTAAGGCAGCAACCTCTCTCCTGGGTCTAAAGGATTCTGCAAGTTTTCCTGTCTTCTCGTGGCCTCTTTTTAAGTAAGTGTCATTTCAGGAAGGGAAGGTGGAGAAGCTGCCCTGGAAATCCCAGCTTTGTTAGTTACGCTCCAGATAAAACATAAATGGGAAGAGTGGGCATCCACCTAGTGTTGTGGGAGAAGGGATAAATGCACTGAAATGAGATGGATTGGCTGGAGGGACAAGGCAAAGGAAGGAGGAGGGGTGTGACTGGCAGCAACTATCAAACAGAAAGATTTATCTGTTTGCTGAGAACTGAGAAAAGAGGCAAGGTGAAAGCAAAGCTTGGTAAATATAAATGTCAGCTGCAAACTTGAACATAGAATAGTGAAAATAATCCTTAATAAAATAAAAAATAGTCACCAAGCCCTTTTATTGCCAGCGTTTTTTTTGTTTGTTTGTTTGTTTTTTGTTTTTATTCTCCTAATTTCTCCATTTGGAGTGGAGGAGGAGAAATTGGCAACTGCTATAAATCAGAGTTCCCCTCTCCCCCTCCAAGAGCCAAATGTTAAACATTTAGGAGCACACCACTAATAAGAATCATCTGTAGAGTTAGTTGCGTTTTCAGATTCCTAGATCCATCTACAAGGATTCCAACCCAATAGGTCTGGAATGGGATGCAGAACTATGCAATTTTAGCAAACTCCCTAGGTGATGGTGATGTGAATAGTCCAGGGATCATATTTTGGAAAACACTATTCTACATAGCTAGTGTCCAGCCCAACCTTAACCTGTCAATCAGGGGTATCTAGAGCAAATAAATAATGTTTCCTTGGCTGGTCCAAGTAAGAAACCAGGATAATAAGAGCAGTATCAGTATAGGCACTTCTCCTTTTTTATCTTGAGGGGTTGTTCCAATCCAGGAATCTACACAGAATGGCAAAGTTTTAGTTTCCTTGGCTGCTCAAGCAAATGGCATGCAATGCGTTGTCTCAAACAATGGAAATTTATTAGCAAATACGAATTTATATTAGCTCACAGTTTGGGAGTTAAGTAAAGCCCAAATCAAGCCATCATCAAAGCGATGCTTTCTTCCCAAAGACTGACATTCTGGGGCTGGCTGCTGGTGATCCTTGGTTCTGGGCTCCTCTGTCCTATCACAATGCACATGGCAGCTTCTTCTGGCCTCTCCCTTCGCTTCCGGATTCCGTTGACTTTCAGCTTCTTTCTTCCCATACCTTTCTCTCTGTCTGAATTTCACTCTGCTTGAAAGAAGTGTAGTAATAAGTTACTGATTAAGACCCATCCTGATAGAATTAGCCACACCTTAACTGAAGTAACCTCATCAAAAAGCCCTACTTAGAGTGGGTTCACACCCACAGTAATGGATTCAGTTTAAGAACACATTTTCTTAACTCCAAACCATCACAGGAAACTTAAAGAAATATCCCACATTGTGGAATTAACAAGATGCAATGTACTGACTGTTGACTTAAGTATAATGTCAATTATAAATAATATGTGGTAAAACTACAATATAGCTCATATGCTCAGTACCCATATCCCATTCGTTAAGAATTCTTGAACCTTTAGCAAGAGGTGGTTGAGGCAAGGTCCTGGTATGGAATCTTTTTAAATTTTATTGTTTTTCTTGATTACAGGTCCTGTCTCTGACTTTGCTGTTCAAGTTTGAGGCAATATGGTATAGGGGAAAGAGGAGATGGAAGATTGAATCTTGCCTCACCACTAAATAACTGTGTAGCTTTGGGAAAGCTACTTAACATCTTTAATGAGCCTTAGTTTTCTCTTATAATGGGGCAATTTTTCCAGAGCTGATCTGAAGGTATTAAATATCTGGCCCTTGCTATAAGTACTCAATAAGAGGGAGTTGTTTTTCCGCCACCATGTAGCAGAGCTGATAGACTTTCTACAGGTAACTTACGGTCTATCTAGGTGCAGTTTCTCAAAATTGAGTCCTTGATGTACACACCGTCCACCTCAAGAAAACAGAGAGAAGTAATCTTTTCTATTGCACTTGCTATTTCCATTTCTATTATTTATGCCTCTGGCACAAATCAAAGCAACATAGAAACTTCAAGACCCCTATGGATGTCTATTCCATGCTGTGGTGAGAGGGGTTTTAAGTAGAAAAGAATATCTTAGGAGCTAACTGCTTCCTGGAAGACAAACACCTACTACTCTAAAGCCTTTCTTTCTCTGATTGCCTCTGTCTATAGTTTCTCCCCTGCAAAGGACCTGTCTGCATTAGGGACTGAATTTAGCCTAATTGAAGATATTCTATCTCAATGTTTTAATATGTATCTATGGGTTTGTGTGTGTTATCAAAAAACTCCACAAGAGCTTCTGACACCATCTGCAAATACTTCAGTAATTTAATCAATTTAATTCAGACTAAATGCTGTAGTTAGGCCAGACTACATAGGTTAAAGGCAATCTTTTATAAGATTGCCTTTCAAGCACCAGTCACAACTTCACTTCTGACCAAGCAGCTACAAATTTAGGGGTTCCCACTACCCCCTCAATTCAATAATTCACTAGACTGAGTCACAGAACTCACTGAAAGGACTGTATTTATGATTATAGTTTTATAGTAGTAAAAGCATACAAATAAGAAAAAGGACAAGGTCTGTGAGGGTCTCAAAGGCAAGATTCAGTGTCCTCTGCAGGCACAGCAGCGATGTATTTTTTCAATCATGGAAGCTCATGAGTACATAAAGTGTCCAGAGTTTATATGGGGTCTCATTATGTAGGCCTGATTGATGGAATCAATGGTTGAACATGATCGGTGGCCTCTCACCTCCCAGAGGTTGGGGAGGTGGGACTGATATAATGTGGCTCAAAGCCCAACCTCCAAATCACCTGGTCAGTCTTTCTGGTGAGGCTAGTCTCAACCCTAAAACTGCAGGTATGGTTGGCATGTCCGTATTATCTCAGTAGTATATGAACTATCATCTATGGTTGTGGGCCCACCAAGAAAAACAAAAGACACTCTTATCACAGGAAATTCCAAGGATTCGGTGGTTGCTTCCACGGGAACTGAGGACAAGGACCAGCCAAGTGTTTCCTTATACTACAAGGTTACAATCCCTTTTTCCATAGCCAGGTGTAGTTATATTTATTTTAACAAAACTGTATTGAGCATCTATTGTGTGTAAAAAGTTCACTGTCTGCTTAGGGAGACTAACATGAAGAGCACTAATATAAAGCAGTGAATCAAATTAGAAGACTGGGAGAGATGTAGGCTGAGAATGGAAGAATTTGGCATAAAGTCTCTCACCTGAATTATTACAAAAAACAACCTAACTGATCTCCCAAAATTTCCCTTATCCCTTACGCCTACTTTCTACTGCACAGCCAGAGTGATACTTTTAAAATGTGAGTTGGGTTATCTCACTGCTGCTGAAAGCACTCTGGGAATTTTTCATCTTATTCAAAGAAATACGCAAAGTCCTTGTCATGGCCCACAAGGCTCTTTGCCTCACCAAACTTCTTTCTAACCAGACTCCCCCTCATTCACCCTGCTGTTATCCTAATGGCATCCTTACTGTTCCTCAAACACAATGACCATACTCCTACTTCTGAGTCTTAGCAATCATTGCTCACTTTGCCTGGAACATGCTCCATCAGCTATCCACATGGCTTGCTCCCTCATTTCCTTCAGATCTCTACTTAAAAGTCACCTTTCCAGGGAGCAGGTGTAGCTCAGTGGCTGAGCACCTGCCTCCCATGTATGAGGTCTGGGATCATTCCCTGGTTCCTCCTAAAAAAAAAAAAAAAGTAAAAGTCACTTTTTCAAAGAGGCTAATTACACCCCCAATTAATTTCTAGCCCCTTGCCCTCCTTTTTTTTTTCTCATAGTATTTGTCTCATAGAATGTGCCATCTGATAAGGAAATCTAATATGGGAAGGCATGCGAAAAATGAATTAATGGATAAATAAATAAATAAGCAATTAAATAATGACAAACAAGGTAGTGATAAGGAACTTTGCCAATTTTATAAATTCCCAGTGCATAGAAGCATGTCTGGAACATAGTAGTACTAAGTGAATATTTTTTAAAATAAGTAAATGAATAGTGACTACCTTCTAACCCTGTTTCATTATGCTTTTTCCCACAACACAGTTGAGACCAGGCTGTAATTGTTGACAAGACTTAACTGAAGGCCTGGGGATAATGGAGAGGGAGTGCACTTGCTACACTAGAGGCCACTCCACTACTGTGGAGCCCATGTGCCCAACCTGCCCTCAGGGTCCCTTCTGCCCAGCTCCTGGCTAATCTCTGTGTGACATGGTCCAGTTGAACACCTCCCCAAGGTACTTCCATCTCCTGAATTTGTGGCCAATTGATCTTGTCCATCACCAATTATGAAATCTCCTCCCCAAATCTTCATTCTAGCTGCATATTAGCTTTTCCCCCAGGATCACTGAAAATGTACATATCTATTTTCTTTTAGGGTAAAGCCTTCTTCTAACCTTAGGGATAGAGTCCAACTCCATTATCCCCAAAAGAAAAAAATCTCAATAATCATACACTATTTATTTTGTCTGGGTCATTCAGTCTCAGATAAAATCATATCTGAGGTGCCTATAATACAGTTCAGATTTTATGTGCCAAGCACAGTGCCTATAATACAGTTCAGATTTTATGTGCCAAGCACAGTACAGTTGGTTTTCACAGTGTTTCATGTGGAGTGAAGTGACAGACACTCAGGACAGTATAGCCCTCTTGTCCTCCTTATTTTCCAAGCAACTGTTCAAAGAACAATGCATACAATTCCATAAGAACATGTAATAATGTATAGGCACAGGAAAGTCTAAACTTAGATTTAGAAAACCATTTAAAAACATTTCTCTAGGGGAAATATTCTGCAATGGTGAGTTCTACTAAAGGAGGCCCTCAATAAAATTCTTACCATTTGAGTTTGAAGCATCAGCATTCAGAACTTCCTCAGTGACAAAATGTTTCACATTTGCATAAACAAAAAGCCATGCTAAATGGCTCTTTCAAGAACAAAAGGATAGTCTGATTCAAACTTAATTCCCGTTTCTACCCTGGAAAGCAGAAACTGCTGATAAGTTCTTAAATAGGTTTTTTCAATTCACGTTCAAAAAAAAAAATTAAAACTTACTCCAAACCCTGTTAGAGATACAATCCCAGCTCCAAGCCCCAGTTGACACATGAACCTATCACAGTGGTCTGGGTTATGCCTAGGCTCAGCAACATGGACTTCTCCTCACCAAGGCCAACTTGGCTATAGGCACTGCTGAGCACCCAATCTTCCAGCAGCAGTGACCAACACTCACTCCCCAATATGGGACCATTCAAAGTGGCCTGGAGGCAGGTTGATTACATTGGATCACTTCCATCATGGAAGGGGCAGTGATTTGTTCTAACTGGAATAGACACCTATTCCAGATATGGATTTGCCTTCCCTGCAAGCAATGCTTTTGCCAAAACTACCATCAGTGGACATACAGGATGCCTTACCCTCCGTCACGGTACACCACATAGCATTGCTTGTGATCAAGAAACCCACTTCACAGCAAATAATGTGTGGGAAGAGGCACATGCTCATGGAATTCACTGGTCTTACCATGTTGCCCATCATCCTAAAGCAGCTGCATTGACAGAATGGTGGAGTGGTTTTTTGAAGGCTCAATTATGGTGGCAATACCTTTCAGGCTGGGGCAATGTTCTCTAGGAGGATGTGTATGCTCTAAATCAGCATCCACTCTATGGTTCTGTTCTCCCATTGCCGGATTCATGGGTCCAAGAATCAGGGGGTGAAAATGGGAATGGTGTCACTCACTATTACCCCTAGTGATCCACTAGGAAACTTTTTGCTTCCTGTCCCTGCAACTTTAAGCTCTGCTGGTCTACAGGTCTTAGTTCCAAAAGGAGGAGTTACAACAATGATTATATCGAACTTGAAGTTAAGACTGACACCTGGTACTTTGGACACCACCTGACTCTGAATCAACAGGCGAAGAAGGGAATTGCTGTACTATCTGGGGTGATTGATTGATATTATCAGGGGGAAAATAGGATTGCAACTATACAATGGAGGAGAAGAAGAGTTTGCCTGGAATACAGGAGATCCTCTAGGGCCTCTCTTAGCACTACCATGCCCTGGATTAAAGTCAACAACCAAATCCAAGCAGGACAGCTAATGGTCCAGAAATTTTGGAAATGAAGGTTTGGGTCATCCCACCAAGCAAAAAACAAGATTAGCTGAGGTGCTTGCTTAGGGTAAAGGGAACATGGAATGGGTAGTGGAAGAAGGTAGTGATAAATATGAAACATGACCACATGACCTGTTACAGAAATGAGGACTGTATTTGTTATAATATTTCTTCTTTGAGTATGTGTACATAAAGCAAATATCTTTGTTTTTTCCCATATCTTATCCCTTTGTCATATTATGTAAAGTTCATATTGTAGCTTTTAAGTTATAGGATATCAAATTTAAAAGTGAATATTGCCCAAGAACTTGTACCCTATTCTGGAGAGATTTAGGTTGTTTCTGGTTGTATACAGTACATTAGAGTATTGTTAGTCAAAAATTATGACTGTTATTGCTTTTTATTTAGAGATAAAGTACAATTTAGAGTGATTTGTATGGCTGCCAAGTTGGCAAGGGATGGACTGTGATAGTTAAGTTCATGTGTCAACTTGGCCAGGTGATGGTGTCCAGTTGTTTGGTTAAGGAAGCACAGCTTGATTGTCACTTTGAGGACATTTCATGGACTTACATCATCAGTAAGTTGATTGCATATATGGCTGATTACATCTACAATCAACTGAGGAGATTGCCTTCAACAATGATACACATCTCATCCAATTAGTTGAAGGCTTTAAAAGGAGAATGAGGATTTCAGCAATAAGGAGAAAGAATTTCCATCTCTACTTCAGCCATCCAGCTTCCTTAGGGGAATTCATAGACAACCTTCATTGGAGTTCCCAGCTTGCAGCCTACCCTTTGAAATTTGGACTTGTGTATTCCCAAAGTCATGTGAGATAATTTTTATAAAATCTCGTAATATTTACAGATATCTCCTATTGTTCTCCCTGAGAACACTGACTAATACAACCACTTCCTTCATTTCCCAAAAGTACCTGATATTTGCCATGTCCCTAAATAAAAAGGGTGAACCTGTTTAGCCCAAAATAATGGGAAATGAAAGGATAAAATGAAGAGGATTGCTTCAGCAGGATTATCGGTTTTTGTCATTATTGTTGTTTTTCTATTTGATTTATTTTCTCTTAAAATAGTAATATTAGAATATATTTAATTTCTATCTTTTAAAAATAATCATACAGGAAATCTCTTTCTACTTTCATTTGGTAACTAACATTAGTGTTGCATTAGCAGGTAGATAAGGAAAGCCTGATACAGAGTTGACCTCTTTAAAACCTGGTGTTATAAGTTAGGCAAGAACTATCAACATATAATCAGCTACTAGAGCACACTATTGATCTGGGATCTCAGGGTGATAAAGAGATTGTCTCCTAACTATCTTTCTGCATCCAAATGCTTCAAATTTGGGATAGGCATTGGACGGCTCATGTGAGAGCTATGTATTTATTCTTCAACTCAGTCCAGTCTAATTTCCAACCAACCACTCCTTTGAACCTCCTCTTACTAAGGTTATATCCCATGATTACATCTCTGTACACATCTAACTTGACCTCTCAGCAACATTCAATGCAGTTTACTGTTGCCTTTTCTGATTGTTTGATACAATACTCTCCATGTTTTCCTCTAACTTTAGGGATTTTCCTTATCAGAATTTTTGCTGCTGTCTCCTCCTCTGCTTGACCTCCTTTAAATGTGGGAATACATTTGTGCTCTGCACTCTTCTACCTACATCTCATCCAGCCCTACAATTTATTCCCAATAAATCCAAAATTTGCATCTCCAGCTCTGACCCCTTCCCTGTATTACAACCTAATGTATTCAACTTCTTACTTGAATATAATATATGCAAATGAAACTCCTGATGCTCCCAAATATTGTATTTCCATGTCTTTCCTCAGTAAATGATATCTCTATTCACCCAGTCACTCAATCCCCAAACCAAGTTGTTATCCTTGATTATCTTCCCTTTCCTTATTGCCCATATCCAACCTATTAACATCTCTCCAATTTCCCTACCTCCACCCTAATGGAAGCTACCCATCTCACACTGCTACAATAGCTTCTTACCTGACACTTTGCTGCTATATTTGTCCCCTACAGTCCATTTGCTGCACAGCATTAGAATGCTTATTTTTAAAACAGGTGTCAGATCATGTCCTTTGCTTGGTTTGCACTGGCTTCCAAGCTCCTCCTTGTGGTCTTCAAGGCCCAATGTAATTTTGTCCTTCCTTTGCTCCCTCTCATTCCCTTGTCCCAGCCATACTGGAATATTTTTATTTTCTCCAATACCCCAAGCTCATTCCCACCTTAGGGTTTTCAACCTTTGTTTCCTCTGCCTACAACCTTCCTGTCTCTTCCTGTGATCTGCTCCTTCTTATCATTTAGATCTTGGTCCTGTTGACACTTCCTCTAAGAGGACTTCCCTGGCCTCTCTAGCTAAGGTGGTCCTTGGCCATCCCCAACACCCTCTGCCACATGGTTTATCTTCTTTGCATCTAGCATGACCCGAATTGTAGTTAATTCATTTATTATCTATCTACCCTGTCCCACTAGATTGTAAACTTGATGAAGGCAGTGCCATTATATCTCCATGTTTAGGACAGTGTCTGAAAGATAATAGGGACATAGAAAATATTAGTGACATTAATGAATTTTAGGATGATTATACAAAACATGTATTAGAATCAAAACAAAAGAGTTGTTAGAGATGAATGATATGCACAGGCCATGATGTACCCTTTAACACTTCAAGTGTCTAAAGATTTGGGAGCCCTGGGAAAGAATGCTCTGGGCAGAAAACCAGACTTCTCATTTCTTTGCTCTGCTTTTTTAGTATTAGCTATTCTCTTGAGCTACCAAGCTCATAAAATGACTGTAGCAGAACCAGACTATCCCTGCTCTCTCATTCACATCGTATGAGAAGAGAGTGCTGGTAACCCTAAGAAAAATTCTCAGTCTATGTCATCAGTTTTGACTCTGTCTTAGGCCCTTGATCCAATCACCATGATCAGAGAGGAGGTGCTGTGATAACTAGCTGAGACCTGGGTGTTACACCCCTTGAGGTCAGGGCTGGAACACCACCTAAAGTAAGATTGGGGACAGTGAGGCAACTGTGGCCCAGAAAGTTGAAGTTTTTTTGTTTTTTTGTTTTTTTCACTTTTTCATCAGCATTTATGGAAAAGCAGCCATGTGCCTGGCATTTTTCTCTCTGCTGGAGATACTGTGGTAGACAAAGCACAGAGAATCCCTTATATTGTAGCAAAATGCCCAAGATTACAAAGCCATATGAGGACTCTACAGTTCTATTTTGGCTAACCTACCCATTTTCTGGAAGTGGGGGATGTGGCAAGGGTGACTTTTCCACATTACAGTAGGGAAAAGCTATTCAGCAGGGCTATCAGATCTCCTCATTCTCATTCGTATGTCTTGCATGATATGACACCCTGCTGTAAAAAGCTATAGTCATCCCAAGTAACATAACCTTTTCCCTGAACTCAGAGGGTGTCAGCTGCTGAAACCGTTTGCCTTTGCCCAATATCTATTCATATGCATGGTTGGAAAGGAGACCGTGAGGGCAGAAGCATGGATGATAAGGTCATGGCTTCCTCTAGACACCAGAGAAACTTAGCCTGTGCTCTCCTGACAGAGCAGCATTCAATGCATTTTAACATAATACTACTCTTGGCAGATATTTCACTTTCAGGGCACAGTAGAACAGTGAGGCATCAGGGAAAAAGAACATTGATGGGATGAGGGGGTGGTTGAGTAAGTTAAGGAAAGAGAGCTAATAAACATTTCCTTTTCAAGGCAATGTGAAAACACTCATATTCAGAATAAGTAGCTTACTTGAAAAAACTCAAAGTCAAAATGAAGTATGAATTATTGATTTTCAGTGAGCCAGGAACTAACGTTCTATTTTATCCCATCTCATGCTCTCTCATTTTGACAGTAATTCAACAGTCTTTTTAATGTCCAGAAGTCTATTCCCTCAAAGACAACTCAATATTTTCATTTTATTTTTCTCATTCTCTTTCTTATTTTTTCTCATTCTCTTTCATCCTGTCTTCCCCCTCCCATTCTCTTTCTCTCATTTTCATGCTCCTCCCCTTTTCCCTTATTTTTGCCTTAGGCTGTATCCTAGCAACAGCTATTTCAATTAAAAGAGGATGGGAAGGGCCACCAGTGTTTCCAAGGTTACCAGTATTTCCTGCTGCTGCTAGAGGAAGTAACCTGTGAATCAATCATAATGGAAACAGAAGCTAAAACACATACCTTGGCTACTCTGCCTCAACATCCAGATATAATGAACAAGCCTTCCACACAAAAAAGTTTTACAAAACTGTCTTGCACTGCCATAGGTGTTAGCATTTAGAGAGACTCTATCGTATAGCCCAGATATTTATAGACAATTTTAACGAACTATGATAAGGATCATATATATATATATATATAAAGTACAGGGGCCAGGGATTGAATCCGGGACCTCATATATTGGAAGCCGGCACTCAACCGCTGAGCTACATTGGCTCCCCTGAGTTGGTTTTCTCGTTTGCTTGCTTGTTTTTTTTTCTGTTTGTTTGTTTTTTAGAAGGTACTGGAGCCTGAACCAGGACCTCCCATGTGGGAAGCAGGCGCTCAACTGCTTGAGACACATCCACTCCCCAACAATGATCAGATGTTGACATCATTTCAGAGGGAAGTGATTCTGTTCATTTGATATACTGTCAGATTTCCAATAACAATTGATAATAGTAAAATTGTTGGCCAACGCAGCCCTACTATAATAAGGACTCAATATCAGATACTTTTGCCTTTAAAAGTATAATAACCATAGCAATTTGTATGTATATGACATCACTTAGATTTTATACCTAATTTAACAGATGAAAATATTTTTTTAATTTCTCCAAATTAATCTTACCATTATAAAAAGTAAAAAAATTCATTCAGCAGGATCTTTTTTGTTTATTATTAAAATAAAGCATTTGTGTATTTCAAAGACAGCCTTCCCTAGGGTCCAGGGCACAAGCATGGTGCCCAGACCACCCAAGATCAATCTCCATGCATGACTCCAGTTCTGAACCCACATTTCCAGACCAGTCAGGTTAAAGAATTTACAATTTTCCGAATTTCCTAACACCCTGCACTAGCAAACCATCTTACAAAACCCTTATACTTTATTTCCTTCCCACGGTAGCTCCGTAAGAATGTACTTGCCCTATTTTATAGATGATAAAAATGAAAATAAGGGAGTGTGAGTGACTTGAATGGCAGAGGACCTGGCACCAGGTATTCTGACTCCTATTCATTCCTAGCTCATTGCACAGCACTTATCTTCCACCAGATGGGAGATGAAATGGTATCCAAGCATAAAACTTCTTCTCCTTCTCTTCTCTCCCTGTCCCTTACCAGCTTCTTCTGGGAGCACTTCCTTAATAAATCACTTGCACATGAATCTTTCTCTCAGGGTCTACTTCTGGAGAACGTGGCCTAAAAAAGCTCCTATCAGGATGCTCTTTCTCTATGGAGCCAGCTCCTATTATTTCCTCTCCTCAACCTTTCAGGCCCCAGGGTTGGTAAAATACTGATTGATGCTAATACCTGGGTACTTTAACAGCCTTGGTGGTTCCTTTAAATCTGTTCATACTCAGATTTGTAAGTAGCTCTTTCAGTAGAGTCTCCTGAAATTCCTTAGTTGGTTTCTGTTTCATACAGATAATGTAGCTGATAGAACCTCCTAAATGATCTTGCCACTTTCATACTTGTGTCCCTTTAATCCATTCTCCATACAGGGGCGGAGGATGGATCTTTAAAATATCTTATTTAGATTATATGACTACCTACTTTAAAACCATCAATGGATCCCATTATGCACAGATAATGTCCAAGTTACCTGTCACAATACAGGAGGTCTTTCATTCTTCAGCTGGTATCATGCTGCCAATGCAAAATACAGAAATGGGTTGACTTTTATAATGGGAAATTATTAGTGTAAAATCTTACAGTTTTGAGGTTGTGAAAATGTCTAAATCAAGGCATCATTAGAGATGCTGTCTCACCAAAGATTGGCTGTTAGTGGCCCTGGACTTCTGGCATGTGGCAAGGCAAAATGGCAGCCAATCTCTCCCTTCCCCTCCAGGCTCACTTTCCCCCTGAGCTCAGCTGTGGGTGATCAGGCATAAGGCTCATCTCTCCCTTCTCCTCTGGGACTCATTGCTTCAGCTTTGGGCTGCTCCACTAATTTTAGCCTCTGACTTCTCTCTCAGCTTCTGGAGGTTTCTCTGTGTTTCTGTGGCTACAGGAGATCTTAGAGTCTTCTCTCACATGGCAGCTCTCTTTCTCTGTGTGCCTCTGATATGTCTCCCATTTTAAAGGACTCCAAGAGGGCTTCCTTAGTTTGTCAAAGGGCTGCTTATGCAAAGTACCATAAATGAGTTGGCTTTTATAATGAGAATTTTATTTAGAGTAAACGCTTATACTTCTGATGTCATGAAATGTCTAAATCAAGGCGTCAGTAGTGATGCTTTCTCACCAAAGTCAGCTACTGGTAATCTTGGTGTGCTGCTCCATGGTAAACCAATATGGCAGGTGATCTCTGCCGAGGTCTCTGCCTTCCCCCCTAGAATCTACTGTCTTTCAGAGCTCAGCTGTGGGTAACCAGGCATAGCTTTGCAGTCCTCCTTTCTCAGTCTCTCAGGGTTTCTCTGCCTTTCTGCAGCTGTAGACTAGCCCAGAGTCCTCTCTCACATGACAGGATCAAATAAGTCAGCTTACTTTCTCTCTGTGTCTCTCTTTGTGTCTCTTTGTTTATATCAGCTCCAGTAAAAGGGTGGAGATTCAACCTGAGTCACGCCTCATTGATGTAGTTCGATCAAAAGGGTCTCACACCTACAGGAGTGGATCAGTTAAAAAACATAATCTGTCTTCTTTTGGGAATTCGTAAAAGAACTTCAAACTGTTGCAAGGGTTGAGACGCAGCCTGGGTCATGCCTCACTAAATCAATCAAAGGCCCCCAACTGAATTAATCTAATCAAAGGGTCCCATACCCAGAGCCCACAGGAACGGATTAACTCCAAGAACATGATCTTTTCTGGGATTCATGAAAAGCTTTAAACTGTCACAACTACATACCTAAAAACCATCAGTGGATCCCATTATGCACAGAGAATGTCCAAGTTACCTGTCATGATACAGGAGGTTGTTCATGCTCCAGCTAGGATTGTCACCCTCAACTCTGATCACTTCCTTCCTAAGATGCTTATTCTGCAGCAATATCAAATATCATGTAATTCTCAATATAGATCAGGCTGCTTCTCACTTCTGTGCATTGACTCAACTCACACTGCTACCAATGCATAGCATGCACTCTGCTCCTCCAGACACCAAATGTCACTAACTGATTCCCACAGTTTAAGCCAAGGGTCATTTCTCCTGGAAGCCTGGGAGTTCCTAGAGAATGGAGATTATTATTATTATTTTTCATACCCTCAGTTTCAGCCTGACACAAAGCAAAAAGTTTGTTGAACGCATGGCATTTTAAGGAGAAAGATAGCTGCTACTATGAACCCCTTGACAAACTCTCAATTATTATTGGAGATACCTTTGAAAAGTGGCCCACTAATGTTAATAACTCATTTATTTGTGTCAACCATGTATCAGGTATGTACTAGGTATCATTATTTCATCTTTACAAAAAGTACATGGTATTATTATTCTCTTTTAAAGATGAGAAACATGAGGCTCAGAAAGATAAGAAATGCTCCTTAGGTCACAGATAATAAGAGGTAGATCTGGGATTTGAAACCTGCCATGCCTGTCTTGAGTCCAAAGCCCATGTTCTCTCCCTTATGGAGAAGCTGTGCCATAATGTCAACTAGAATACCACCTGGGATCTCATGGGAGTAAGACCTACTCAATTTCAATTCCCAGGTTCTTGGTCAATATGAAGAAAGGGGATATTTATTGGTTTCATATATCCATGTTTATATTACAGTCACACAAATTCAGCTGCATAATCAATGCTTTATATGTGTTCCTATTAGCAGCTATTTACAGAAGAAAACATTTTGTTTTAGAGCATTTCACTGAAGAGGTGGTAAAACTGGAGACATATTTATAGAGGACAAATACATCTTTATTCTATCCTAATACAATAAAATACTCATGGAACATTACTTCCCTGTAAGAACTAGTACTCCAGCTTGCATTACTGTGAATGTGCTTCTCTTTAGGACTCAGAAAGTCCCTGATCACATGCTGATCACATACTGAGAGCCAGAT
The DNA here is from genome assembly GCA_029593785.1 of Cabassous unicinctus. NCBI lineage: Eukaryota > Metazoa > Chordata > Mammalia > Cingulata > Chlamyphoridae > Cabassous > Cabassous unicinctus. The sequence continues at coordinate 21,183 of JAQZBX010001634.1, forward strand.
TCAGACAATTAAAGTCATGATTTGTTTTTGCAACCATCAGAAACTTGATAACTAAACTATAACAGTAGTTAATGTGGCATTTTATAAGCAATAGTGAATTACCCATGGTTAGTGACTAATAATAAATTAGCATGGTTATACTCATCACATACACCCACAAAACATCTACAAATGGGAGATCATGTCACAAACATGAAAAAGACAAAATTTGAATCAGATTATGCAAAATCACAAAATGAACAACTCAGGAAGACTGAACTGCCTCCTTATGATTTTTGCCTAGCTCCAGGATTACCTTCACTACTACACAATGTGGCCTCCACCTCATCAGTACTGCTTGTCTCTGGACCCTCCCACCTCAGTTAGAGTAACCAGCTCATCCCAGTGTTGCCCACAATTTTCCTGGTTTGAATACTGAAAGTCCCCATTCCAGGCCTCCAGTTATGATAACTGTGGTGGGAAGAATAATGACCTCCCCTAAAATGTCCACATCCTAATTCCCAGAACCCGAAAATATGTTACCTTACATGGCAAAAGGGACTTTGCAGATGTGATTAAATTGAGGACCTTGAGATGGAGAGGTTGTCCCGGGTTATCTGAGTGAGCCCTATCTAGTCACAGGGGTCCTTAAAATTGGAGAACCTTTCTTGCCTGTAGTCAGAGAAAGATGTCATGTAATTGTGGAAGAATGGTCAGATAGATGAAGCATTGTTGGCTTTGAAAATGAAGGAAGGGGTCCACAAACCAAGGAATTGTAGGCAGCCTCTAGAAATTCAAAAAGGCAAGAAAACCTCCCCTAGATCTTCCAGAAAGAAACAAAACCCTGCCAATCCCTAGATTTTAGCTCAGTGAGAACCATGTCTAGCTTCTGACTTATAGAACTGTAAGATAATAAATTTGCATTGCTTGAAGCTACTAACTTTATAGCAATTTGTACAGCAGCAATAGAAAACTAACACAGTAATGAACTCATCCCAGTTTGCCCAGGACTGTCCTGTTTTAAAACTGTAAGTTTCCCATCATGGGAGCCCCTCCAGTCCCAGAGAAACCAGGACAATTGGTTATCCCCTTGATTTGGCAGAATTCCCCATTGGTATCTAGGTACCCATCAGCTAAAACTACTTGGCATCCCAAAAGATGCCCTAAAACAGTGATTCTCAAATATAAGCATACATCAGTATCACCTGAAGGACTTGCTAAAATTCAAATTATGCTTCTAATTCAGAAGGTCAGGACTAGAGCCTGAGAATTTGCATTTCAAACTCTTCCCAGGTTACTGGTCTAGGGAGTATACTTTTAAACCACTATCCTAAAAACTAAAAACTTCTAGGACAACTTCAAATAGAATTTCCTCTGTTCATCTACATGCCATTTCATTTTAGATATGAGTAACTGAGGGTGAGTCACTGCAAACAGAGGAAAAGTTAGTGTAAACTAAAACAGGAATGAGCTTGGTAGATGTGAAAAGGAGCCAAGGAAAGGTCAATGTGTCTGGATTCTAGATAGCAATGGGGAGAACCATGAGAAAGGATTCTGTGATTCTATGAAGTTGTTTATCTTGGGATGGCTCTGACTAGGTCCAGCAAGAAGCCTTATAAAAGCAGAAATTACCCAATTTTAAGCTATATTTCTCACAGATGTTTGTTATTCTGATGGCTAATCTGATTTCTGATTGTAGTAGATATTTGTTGTTATTGTCAGTCCAACAACAACTTTTCCTGTCTTTCGAGAAGAAACAGTTCTCTTCCAATCCCCACCATTTGTTTCATAGTGAGGTGAGGTTCCACTAAGAGTATCCTCATAGCCACAGGAAAGGGTAAATAATATAAACAAAACCAATCAGAAACTTCTCCTGGGATTTTTCTAGCTGAAATGTATAGGGAATGGGTCTTTTTCCTTGTAAATAATGAAGATATTAGAAGGGAGCTTATAGGCATGATTTTAGCCTCACAGGGAAGATTGGTCCAAAGAGTGAAAAGAAAGAAGCAGAAATGAGAGATTAGGAGACAGAGAGAGACAGAAAAGTACTGAGGCCTTAATTTCCCTGGTTTGAGGTCACTCTTCACACTATTTGGTTATCTGGGTCAAAACAGTCCCCTGTGATTTAAGATATCTTGAGTTGGGTTTCTGTCATTTGCAACCAAGAACCTTGACTGATACATAATCCATGGCCTCACCCTAACCTGTGTTATCAATTGAATTGCTTCTTCCCAAAATATATGTTGAAGTACTTCACAATGTAACATTCCTTGGAAATAATGTCATTACAGATGGAATTAGGTAAGTTAAAATTAGGTCACACTGGAGTATTATGGGCCCTTAATCCAATATGACTAGATCCATATAAGAGGAAATTTGGACACAAACAGACAGACAGACAGAGAAGAGAATGTCATATGATGACTGAGGCAGTGAGAAAACGCCATGGGATGATGGCAAACCACCACCAGAAGCCAGGAGAAAGACATGAAACAGATTCTCCCCTACCAGTCTAAAAGGAAATATGACCCTACCCACATTTTGATTTCAGACTTCCAGCATGCAGAACTCTTGAGACAATAAATTACTATTGTTTTAGTTGATGGTACTTTGTTATGGCAGTCCTAGTAAATTAAGGCAATCTGAGTGTTTTCTGATTCCTGTCTTACTTTCTAGTACTAGTTTGTAGCGTCCTCAGACATTCAGCTTCTATCTCCATGCAGCTTCTCTTGGTTCTTCCAATCTTGGGAAAGGGAAATGCATAGTCATTAAAGACCTAAGCTTTAACAAACAGATTTGAGTCTGAACTCTGGCTTATTACAGACAACGCCAGGTTCCTTAACCAATCCTAGTCCCAGATGCTTAACCTAAAAGGGAAGGGAAATAATAATAGTGCTTACCCCAGAGTACAGCCCTCCTAAACTGGTAGGGACCTTAAACAAGATAATGAAAGTAAGGCATTTAGCTCCCTGCCTGACTCCAGTCAGACTTCCATAAACAGGAGACTTCGTTCTAATTTGGTATCCCATTGCTACCAGTGCCACCTAACTTCACTCTGGGTTTTGCCTTTGGCTGCTGGCCAAATAGAATAAAATTGCTTCATTCTCCTCTTCTCCTTCTCCTTCTCCTTCCTCTCTTATTTCCACAAGGCCAGTTGTAGACTATCAGGTGAACGGTTCATCTCTTTTCCCGGGGCCTTCTTTCCTGCCTCACAACCAAGCTCCTCTGTGTACTCACTTCCCAAGGCTCCAGCTCAAAACTCAGTATCAGAACTCCAACATCAAAATTCCAACTAACTCGTCTGTTCTGCTGTGTAGTTTTATCTGTGAGTCCCTGCCCACCAAGGGGGCGGAGACTCAACGTCCTACTGATGTGGCCCAACCAAAGCCCTAATCATAATTTATTCACACCCAGGTATAGACCAGTTTACAAACATAATCCATTATCTATTTTTGGAATTCACAAACCATATCAAACTGCTACACTTTTCTTTGACAATTTTTAAAAATGTAATTCTTGCTATATACTCTTAATTTTTTTTTTGAATTAGAGCAGTTATAGTTTTACAGAAAAATCATGCAGAAAGTACAGAGATCCCATATTACTCCCACTCCAACCCACCCCAGCTATACACAGTTTTCCCTATTATTTTGCATTTGTGTGATATGTTACAATATTTTAACTATATACCACAGTTTATGTTAGGGTTTACTCAGTGTTGACTATGAATTTCCATATTCTAATTATACCATGTAAGTGAGATCATACAATAGTTGTCCTTTTGTGTCTGGCTTATTTTACTCAAAAGGATGTCTTCAAAGTTTATCCATGTTTAACATATATCAGACCTTCACTTCTTTTTCTGGCTGAATAATATTCAATTGTGTGTATATACCACATTTTATTTATCCATTTATCTGTTGATGGATACTCCAGTTGCCTCCAATTTTGGCAACTGTGAATAATCTTCGTATGAACATTGGTGTGCAAATATCTGTTTGAGTCCAGCTTTCAATTCTTTTGGGTATATACCTAGAAAGTGGGATTGCCCCATCATATGGTAATTCCATACCTAACTTTCTCAGGAACCACCAAATTGTTTTCCACAGTGGCTATACTATTTTACTTTCCCATTAACAATTTACAAGAGTTCCTATTTTTCCAAATCCTAATCAGCCCTTATTTTACATTTTTAAAAATAATAGCCATTCTAGTGGGTGTGAAATGGTATCTCATTATGGTCTTTTGGCACTTTTTGCATTCGGCTTTATATTGCAATTATTTCCCCTACCAGACTATAAGCTCCTTGAGAACAGAAACTCTTGCCTGTTATATCCTTCATAATCAGTGGCAAATAGAAGGTTTTTGGAAATGTTGGCTAAATGAATGGTAAATGAATAATTGGAATACATTTTTTTGTGGAATAAAGAATAAACAAGAAAGGAGGCATGTGGCATTGTAGGAAGAGAACAAGCTCTGGGTTTACATCCAAGCTCTTTCATTGACCAGTTTAATGAACTTGAGTCACTGCTTGATATCTCTGATCATTTATTTTTCAACTAAAAAATGGGAACCTCAGTGCCCACTTGATACTGTTGTGATGGGGATTAAATATGGCAATTCCTGGCACTGTTCCATAAATAAGCATATAATTATTAGTAGACTCCTACAGATAACCCAATTATGTCCCAGGTAGTTCTGCCTGTTTCTTCCTGTGGACCAGGATACCTCCCCGAACTGCCTTGGTCAGATGCTCCCTTAAAATCTCTTGTTACCTTCATGTATAAATGGAGAGTATTGCTTCTTACAGCATTTTCTTTCCTTCTTTTAAATGCAATTAAATCAACTTTCTAGGCCAAGAAAGAAAAAAAGACTTCACATGTACTGTACTACAACTGGGCATATCTCCTCCTTTGGTCAGGCATTCCAGATGGCTGCTGCTTTCCCTTAGCTGTTTCTTTACTTATGAGGCTTTTCTGGAATTGATTATGTTCTTAAGAGGCACTAAAGACCCTTAATGAAACATGGCAGGTGTTCTTTAAATTTATCTTAGTGAAAAAAAGCATAGGAGGCAAATAAATCTGTTTGTGACTCCAACGCAGGAAGAAACAGGAGTGAAGACACAGATAACTCACCCACAAATCATGAGCTAGCCCCAGCAGACACCAAACCACCCAGGCATGTTTGCTTTGCTTTAAAGAGGGGAGCAAGGAGATGACAACCCTCATAATGTATATTCCACAAAACCATTGCAAACTTCATCAAATCTTTCTTTGTTCTTTATTTCAAGCCACTTTTAGAGAATTGTCAAAGACAATTCTAGATAGAAACTTCAAGGATTTGGGAATATAGGTGTGTGAGGGATGTAGAGCTTTCAGCAGTCTAGACTCAGTGTACAGTTTATTAAAAAAAAAATGAAGTCAAGTATCAGTAGAAAGTCAGCCTTTCCAGTATAATGTCTTTTCTGCACCTCATTATTGCAAAAAAGAAGTCACTGCCTTCAGCTTTGAATTATCAAGCAAATTGCCCCCAATTTGTAATTTTAATGCCCCAGATACTAGGCTAAACGGGAGGAGGGAATCTGACTGCTCTGACAACAAAACACATAAAAACAGAATTGATCTGGATGAGATGGGAAAGGGGACCCTGGATTCTGTCCTAGATCAATTCTACGAAAGTCAATCGGCCAAATGACCAGCTAAAAGAATATACTTGCTGCCTGGTTTTCATTTAGTCTTCATGGCAATGCTTTAAGAAATATTCAGTTTGTCTCTGACCCAGCTCCCTGCTGTTTCAGCTGGAGATGGACAGGCAGAGATGGATTATTTGGAAGCCTTTGTAAACTGCAACAGTGATGAAGGGCCTTTCCTATAGCTGGGAGTTTTGTGCCTGAGGTCACCACAGACCCAGGCACAGCCATCATGGATACAACTGGCATGATCTTAATCACCTGTTTCCAGATATCTGTGGGCACTGCCCCATTTCACCTTAGTCACCTCTCCTTGCCAGGCTCCCAGGGCTTTCCCAATATCCTTTGGCTGCTCAGGAATCTCAACAAATGGTGTCCATCTGGATTCTCCCTTCCTGCCATAACTGCACATTTCCTTGGGCTACATCCCCCCAGTATCCTTTTCTCTGTCTTAAATTTTTGGAACCTCACTATCTGTTTTCCAAGGTTAAAAGTAGTTAAACTGATAAACCAAGTATATTACTCCCTCTGGGAGGCATATTTATATTTTAGTGAGTGGTTTATGGAGAAACAGCCTAAGAATACTAAAATAGTAAATAGTCTCTGCTTATGTACATGTAACATACCCCATGCCCCAAGAGGCAATTTGCATTCCACTATTTCTATGCCATACTACAACCATAAAAGGAAAATATTTTATTCACCATTTTATAGAATAAAAGAATTGAAGTACTTTAAAAGCTAGAATTTTATACTGGGTCTATCTGGTTCGATCTGATTGAGTGACTCTAATACAAGACTTTAGGCCCTAAAAATAATAAACAATAATTATGGAGCACTTTCAATGTCATAATTGGAGTGTTATTTTGGGGGTAAATAGGGCTGTCTATGATCTTTACATTACACCTCATTTTAACTTCACTTCTCTACCTATACATATAAACATGCCTGCTCTACTGAAAAACCGTCATCCAAACTAAACATTTTACTAGTCATCCATCCCATCCCAAGGCAAACAGATCTAAAGGGGTGTCTTAATCTCAATTAGTTGCAACTCTTGGACACAGAGCCTTTCTGTTTTCTCCAGTTCAGAAATGGGATCTCACAGAAGGCTTGTTTTCACATCTTCCAGTGACATGTAAAGAGAGAAGAGTTCTCAAAAGATTAAGCATTCAGTTGGGAGGCAGAGTTCCACTGAAGCTGAGGACCAAGCCTGCTAAGCCAAAGGAGAAACTCTCTGTAGCTGTGGTAATGACCAGGAAACAAAAAAAAAAGCCCAGCTTAGTCTGTGAAGGGAAGCAGGATGAGATTGTGGGAAGAATGCGCACTTGGTGCTTAATTAGGAGGAAAGGTGTAGGCCGAGAAATGGTTAGTCTTTAAATAATCTCCAAAGACGGAAAAAGTTGGAGGTTCTTTTGGTATGAATGTAGATTTCCAAATCCCTGGTAATGCAAAGTTTATTGTACCCCAAAAAAACAAGCAAGAGAATATATCTGTTGACAATGTACTACAGAAAAATTACAGGGAAAAGAAGAGGTTTGTTCCCCAAAGGCAGAGCTATAAAGGAGTCCAAAGACCATAGTTTGCGGTGGTCAAGGAAGGGGCACATCCCCACATCCCCACACTGTCCACATCTTTGTAACCTACACACATAGGCACACACACACTCACTCCCTTTCCCCATCCCACTCTTGTCAACTGGAATTTACTGAGCACATTTTCCACATAAGGCCCTGTGCTTTGTAACTGTGAAGGCTACAAACATGCATGAAGCAATGTCTTGCCTCTTAAGGAGCTTACACTTTGGTGGTATCCTAGACCCATAGACTCATCAGGCAGAGAGTAATGGCCTTTCAGTTGAATTGCATTTGAGTCACTTTGGATTCTTGCAAATCTTTCAAAGTCAAACCTTCTTTTTCAAGGCTCCCACTGCAAAGTCTATGCACTGAAAAGTAGCAGTCACTAACATTCAGGCACCATGTACCCTACTGACCTCTGTGCGTTCAATCTTTATTTCAACCCTCACAATGACTCTCTAAGAGAGGTCATTATCGTTGATTTACATAGGCTGAAACTGTGGCCTACAAATAATCAGTAGTAGGGCTGGGATATGTACAGCAGTCTGACTCCAAAGCTCATGCTACTATCCACTCCACTCTGCTGCCTCTCAATTGCTTTACACCAGAATCTGAGATCATCTTTGTGATTATGGTTCAGAGCATGCACCCTAGACTTCCCTAAGGCATATTATACTGAAATCAAAGAAGGATAGGCATGGCAACCTCCCTTATATTCAAGTAGGACAAATTTTGACCTTTTATCTAATAAATCTAATGAGATGATAACAACCAAGGGTATGTCAAGAATTTGAAAGCAAATGGGGACATATTTTCTATAGGCAATAGTAAAATAGATGCATGAAGCAGGTAAGATTGTCATATGGAATATGATATGGAATAGCTCATTTTGGGAGAGCTGTCACAACACAGTGGAAGCCACCTTTTCCTGAGTTCCAAATCTGCCTCTTATTAATTGTGTGAATTTGGACAAGTCACAGCCTCTCAGAGTCTCAGTCTCTCCATCTGTGAAATGGCCATTGCAATGCCTACCTCAAGGCCTGCTGAGAATTCAATAAAATACTAGAACTCAATAGAATAAATGTATTTCTATATATCAGAAAAAGGAAACTGCTCTTGCAAAATAGACTATTTTAAGTTTTAAATTATTTCTTATTTCATGGTGATTTCCTTTAAATAAAATTATATAACTCTGTTCTGTCTATCTGCCTGCCTCATATTGTGTCATTCTCTCAGAAAGACAGTTTTCAATGTTCAAAGATGGAATGTAACTTCTTTGTAATAAATCATTCAAACAAGTGGGTAAAAAGTTTCACGAAAAAGAGTCTGGGATGCTTAAGTCGACAGCTAGTACCATCTATGACAGATACTCTTAGCAGCACCTTCTCACCATTTGCGCCTGGACTCCTGAGCTGGGATGGTTGGCTAATCCTGCTGTTTCCTCCGGGTTTTCATCCCTGCAGGCTGGCGTTCAGGGAAAGAAAACTAGACTTGTGCCTGGGGGTGTGCGGGCACAGCTGCCTAATTACCATGCTTCTGATTTCCCTCTGGAAGGTTGGCACCAGGGCCTGAACCCAGCTATCCCCAAGGTCTCCAGACACACGTGCTCCTGGAAAGCATCCGCCAACAATCCTCCCCCACAGCCCGCAGACAATGGCTATGAGCATCAACCCTGCCACACCCAACCCACCACCCTGATACCAGATGGAGGCAGACAGGAAAGCAGAGGCATGACAGCAGGTGACATGGTGAGGCACTGGTCTACACAGAAGTGTGTGGGGCTTAGTCCAGGTCTGTTTTAAATATTCCATCATAAATATTTTCTACCACTGCACTGACAAGTTTTCCCTGGTGAGCGGGTCCGATTTTCATATTTCTTCTGACTGCTTTTAGTGAGCTTGACATGTCAAAAAAACCACCCCTCCCCCACCGGAGAATATTCCTGACTAAGGCTCTTTCCAACCTCCATTCCCTGCTCCCTCCTTCGATTGCCTGGAGAAACTAGACAGTGAAATCTCAGAAAAAGCAATTTGGCTGTTTTAGCAGGGAAATCACTTCAAAAGCATCTGTTTCCACCCACCCCCTCCCCCAGCCTGCGAAACCAGGAAATGAAGTCATATTCTGCAGGGCAGACACCTTCCAGGAGTAAATCAATACTCCAGAGACTTCTGCCAGGGGCACTCTGTTGCATAAATACCCAGCCACAGCCCATTAAATGGAACTGGTTTAATCGTATCACCATGGCATTCCTCTGGGCTTCTGTTCCCCAGGGCTCCATTTACTCTGGGTGCCTGTCCAGAGTATCTTTCCCTCTGGTACCTGCAGATTCCATCCACATGGTTTCCTCTCTTCTTTCACACAATGTTGACCCTGCTCAATAGGAAGCAGCTCCAAACCAGTGTGATGGCACCTGCTATGAGCATCACATCAGTCTACAGCTTTGTTGGTTCTGACCACATACTACATTGCCCATTTGTTTTTATTTTTTCTTGCCTTATCTTTTCTTCCCTTTCTTTGCCATGCTCCCTCCTTCCTTTCCTTCTTAGAAAGTGTAGAGGTTAAGAAGAGATGAGAAAACTGTAACTGCAGTGAAATTATGACCCATTTCTTTAAGATTGTTGGCTCCAATTAGCCTTTCAAAGCAAGACCAGTCTTAGGCTCTCTTTGTGAAAGATTGTGGGTTTCTGTCGCTGGGAGAGAAGGAAGCTATGGACCCTGAGTCAGCAGCACCATTATCATCTGGGTGCTTGCTTGAAATGAAGAATCTCAGGCCCAACCCCAGACCTACTGAATCAGACTCTGCATTTTAGCAAGAAGTCCACTGATTCAATCTGAGTTCAAATTTGAGAAACACTGCTCTGTGGGAGGTAAGCCATCACATTGTCCTGCCAGGACTTTTTCTTTTCCTATAAATCTACACTAATCACAGGGAACAACCTCTCTTGCTTTGTGTAAAACTGCCAAATTCAGGGGGCCCACTGATGGTGTATAAATATACAGGATTATGCACAGGTTCCAAGAGCTGCAGAGCGCTGAAATATAGGCAGAACTGAAATACAGGAAAGGGGGCCATAGGATATCTGCCTCTGGAAATCAGTGCTGCTCAATAGCTCAACCTCAGTTGGGAAAAGGCTCTCTAGGAAGACAAGCTGCCCTAAGTCCAGATTTTATCAGCTGATTGATATCATGGGCCTCTGGCATAAACAACCCAGGACCAGAAATCAACAGATCTGGTTGGGAAGTGTTCCTTCAATCTCATCCTGGTTACGTGACTTTGGCCAAATTATAAGGCTGATCCTCAAGTTTCTCATCTCTACAGTAGGGATATTAATACCAGCTTAGCCTTCTACATAAGCTAGTTATGAGAATCAAATAACATATTTATAAATACTGTGTAAGCCACAGAACAGTATTTAGTTGTTATTTATTAATGTTAATTGGTATAGAATCATAGAACAGGCTAACTTCACATTAGAAAGAAATTAACAGACCCAATCTCCTTCCTTAAACAGGAATCCCTTCTTGCCAGTAAGAGAAATCACCACGAGTCCTAGAACCTCTGAAAAGGAAAAGAGGGTAACACAAGGATGGATGAATGGATGAATGGTTAGATGGAAGGATGGATGGATGAAGGAACAAATGACCATTTATTGAGCACAGACACTGTGTTAGGTGTTTTCACCTATAATACACTGATGCTCCATAGAGTGTGAGAGCACACAGACATCCTGTGATGGATGCCATGTTGTACCACACAGACCCCCCTTCAGGAATAAGGGCTTATTCTTCTAGCTTCCGGGAGTGCTTCTGGCAGAAAGCCCTCTACTGACAGCCTACTTGGGGATTTTTTCAGCTAAAGAGAGTCACTTCATCCCAATGAATGGTATGACTGATCAACAGAAAGGTATCAAGGCCCAGTCCTCTCACCCAACTCATGGCAGCTCTGAAGTGTCAACCCATCCCTGTTTTCCATTGAGACTACAGCAGAGTTCTACTTCTCCCTCCTTCCCTTCCCTTCCTTAGGGATCCATCCCAAGAACACTCCCAATTAAGCCACCTGCTCAGTAATCTCCAACTCAAAGTCTGCTTCCCAGGGAACTTAACCTGTAACACATTCCCCATACTAATTTCTTATGATTTGAGTCCATCTTGCAAACCACATATGTTCACTGAACACCTCTGAGGTGACTCAAGGGAGATCAGAAACTATCAGTGCTGGAAGGAAAGCTATGGATCATTCCATCCAACCACTTTATTTAACAGAAAAGATTCTGAGTTTAAGTGGTTTGGCCAAAGTCACTGCACTAGTTAATAGCAGAGTTGAAACTAAACCCCAGGTCTCCTGATTGATGATCCAGGATTCCTTCTGTTAGAATAATAATATTGTCTTAGAAAAAGAATAGGTATAGGTTCACACTTGTGGAAGAATGTAGCACTTCTACACCACTCACAGCAAAGCATTCAATAACAAACTCATACAACAGTTTCCAGTTTGTTTCCAAAAGTAGACACATCTAACATTTTAAAATATTCCTGATTTCCTAAGATAAGTGAACAGATATCTCAGTTTGCCTGGATGAATCTCCATTTTTGATGACATATTGGTGTTGGAAGATGTGTTTAGAAGATTTTCAGCCTCTATTCTTGGATACTAGGGCCTGCTATAACTCAACACAAACTTTAAGGTGCCTTAAAATATTTGTGAATTATCATACTTAGCCTAAACAAAATGATCATAATTCAGAGCATGAGTTAAGACACAGAGCAGGTCTGGAGGAAAAACAATGAAGGCTCAGTGAAATGAGACAAATTAGAGACAGCCCATTGTTCTTCTTGGTTTGTAAATAGGACATGACAACTTATCTTTCTGCCATAAATCTAACAGTTCCTCCTCTGTACACCCATGATATCCTGTATGGACTTTGATTTTGTACTGATCATGTTGGATTATGGTTACGCTTTAGGTTTCTGCCTCCCCCACCAAACTTGAAGTCAGACACTCTGCTTACTCACTTGAGTGCCTGGCATGTGATTAGCACTGAGTGGATGTTTACCAAGTGCAGGAATAACTGAATGATTGACCTAATAAATGAATGAATGGCCAGAGTTGTGATCTCTTCCTCATTCTTTCCTCAAAATAATTTGCCCATAGAAGCCTTATAGGACTCAAGGATCTCATGGGAGTCTGGGGCAGAGAGGGACCTTAAGAATTATTTAGTGTTAATTTTTTACTTACTAGGAAAAAAGCCAGCAAAGGAAGGATTGTGACCTTATGCTGTCAAAACGATCACGTCCTGGTTGGGCTCAGTGCTTAAAAGGAGTACAATCTAAAGTTAGTCACTAATTCTGTGACCTCTCCTAGGTAAGGGTTCTCAGCTCTTTCCTCTTATGTTTTAAAGCCCCCCCCTTTTAAACCTGCAGATATTTTTTTTCTGGATCTGAACCTCATCATAAAACTGGGAAAACAGAGCCCAAAGTTACATACACAGGCCCCACTCTGCAGAACAAAGGCCTTCAGCCATTGATCCTTCCACTCCTGTAAATCAGGATGGAGCGCAGCTGGGCTGTCTGCCCCAGGTCTTATTAAACAGGAAGTTAATCTGATCAGAGGCCTGGCTTAACTGAGGCTGACTACATTTCCTCAAGGTTTTTGTAGTCTCTGAGGAGGAGTGGAGTCAGGATGCAGATCAGAAATATAAGTGCTTTCACTGAGGCATGCCTAGATTTGCAATTCAATTCATCAAGGAAAAAAAAGATGGAATGGCTTCTGGGCTGGGGTTGAAGGCCAGGGAGTCACTGGGTTCCTTAGAAGTGGTGACTATTCAAAGGGATAAGGGGAAGTGGATCTAGGGCAGCATAAGAAGCATCAAATAAATTCTTGATCACTCTGGAGTGAGAGGTGCCTCCTGGGAAATGGGAAGATTGCATCACCAATTTGGTGAGCAGAAGGAAGTGGGGCTGGGACTAGCTGGGGTAATCCTATGCACTATGTCTTTCTAAACACCTCCACCTCCTGCTATTGTTTCTAATATTGCTGCTTAACTAATGGGCTATTAAACCAAAGCCAGGAGGGACTAGATAATCATAGAAGTATCATAAGCCTTGTTATTATTTTCATTTTTGTAATGTTACCAAGTTCCAGAAATGGTCTCTGTATATAAATCTTTTTTATTGTTAAGATTAAGAACACACCTCTGAGGAGCTCAAAGGTATATGAGCATAGAATTAGCAGTTGGTCTCTGAAGGTCAAGTTCAGAGAACAGGTAGTTTTATTTATTTTAAAGCAGAGGTCAGGCATATCAGGGGGGTGTGAGCGCACAGCATTAGAAACAGAGGAAATAAGAAACTGAAAGATGGGAAGGGAATAAGCAGAGAAGCATCAGGACTCCTACTTCTGGTGTCAATTAATCTGGGAAGAAATTAGGGGAAATTAATCTAATGAGCCCTGATGGAAAGTGGGGGAGGAAATGATATGTAAAGAAAGAAGAGCATATTTGATATACAGGAGAGAGGGGCAAGAATAAAGACTTTTCTCGGCAGAATTTGAGCACTCCCTCATCCTACAATGGGATAACTAGGACTCCCTTTACTTCTAGGTCATCATTCTACAAAAGCCCTAGCAGTTCAAAATGCAAATGCACAAAAATGATTTTTAAAATTGAAATTTTGGAGGCCTAGATTTAGAATTAATTTAATGTGAGAAACAAGTTAAGAATGATTTTTTAAAATCCAAATTGTCATTTGATAAAAAGTTTAGTGGCAACAAATTGATTACCTGATTATTAAATCCAAGAGATGAAACATTTTCTACACTAGACCAAATGTAGATCATAAAACTGGAGGTACCAGTAATGAAATCCCTTAGCCAGAGGTATCTTAAGGCTGTAAAGTACCCCTTGACTGTATCCAACCAATGGAGCCAAAATGGCATAAAGTACAATAATCTTAGCTTTACTTAGGCAGGATGTAATATTAGAAATATCCAGAATATTCATATAAATGTCACAATGCAAATATAATAAAGGTAATCATGTCTAACATGTGAGTGACCCTTTACATTTTTCCAAGTGCTTTCATGGGCCTCTTGGCTTCGTGGAATTCCCATTTGAGACAAGCATGGTAGCATTATTATATGCATTTGTCCATTTTATATCTTTTCCTTTATCATCACATTAACAGTGGAAAAAGTCCAATAGGGAAATGTAGGATCCAGATTTGCTAACTTGTTCTGTGGCATTGGCTACATTGTAATAGAAAGTCCAGAATTCCATTTTACACATGTGCTTTTGGTGTCCAAACTATGTTTTATTCATAGAGAAAAGAGGATACACTATGACAGTTCATCCTGGGAAATGAAGACTCTTGGCACATCTGCCTCTGTCACCACTGATCAATTCAGGCAGATCACTGCAAATAAAGACAGCTTAGGAGCCAAAGAGGACCATTAGTGGGCCAGCACAGGAATGCTGATGTAACCACTAACACCCTACCCTTCATCAGTGGGTGTTTGTATAACGACACCCATTATACAAATGACAGGCCCTGAAGCAAAGATAGGGAGGCACAAAGGAGAGAAACAAAGCTTGCCTCACACTTTCTCTATTTCAAGTGCCACCACAGAGAACCAGATTTCTAGAAGATTCAATTTAAAAAGCCAACAACCTCTCAACCACCCAATATGATGCCTATTGCCTTTAGAAAGATCTTGGAAAACTCTTCAGTAAGAGAAGTTTCCTTAGATTTTTAACACGAGGAAAAACCCCTTAAAAGAACCCTAAGTTAGTGCCATATATTTAATATTATCTATTTCTAGAAAGTAGAAATTCGGGGACACTTTTCCTTTCTATAAATTACATGGTTCATAATATTTCCATTTTTGAAGATTATGTGTTAATATTGTAATCAGAAAAATATCAACAAAGATTTAAGAGAGTGAGAAAATATAGATTCTAGTCCAATGCTATCATTTTAGAACTAAAGCTCAAAGTTGGAAAGGTAATTTGATTTGCCAGAAGTTACATGGCTAGTTTTTAGCAAAACTAAGTTATCTGATTGACCATATATTTTGAAGCTTTTCTTCAGGGTCCATGATTTTAGAGACTGGCGGACAACTCTAAATATGTTTGCTATGCCCATGTTTCTAAGAGTTGGAAGGTATTTTGGAAATCATTGTTTTCAGTATGGTGGTCAATTGTTTATTGCCCAAAATAGAATACATTTGTGAATGACAGGGGTGTGTTATTGATAAATTCTTCCTGGACATCAGGATAAACCAAAACCCCTGGGCATACCGAGTTGTACAGCAAGCCTATCCTTGATAGATGATCCATTTCTAGACCCTCACTGAGATTTCAAACCTTCTAACTATATATCCAACTGCCAAAATTGCTGAGACACAAAAGGAAATAAACTTAAGCCTGTTGTATCTTTAGTTTTTTCAACATTTTTGGAAGTGAATGAAATAGAGGAACAAAATTTAAGCAATTTTCACACATTCTGTTAAATGACTAATTGAGGCTAGAATCAGTAAAACATTAAATGAGCTCTAGAATATAATAAAATGCAGTATGGTTTGAAGAAGCAAAAACAGTGGTAGGGAAAATTATGGGTGGAAGAGAAAGGAATAAAGGAGAACTGATCTATGATTGGTGAGCTGTCTAGTCACATTTACTTATATTATTTAGATTTACATTTTATATAATATGAAATATTATTTAAATTAACAAAATCACAAAAATAATAGTTCAGGCAACAGAGCAAGTAGATGACACTGGTAAAATATTTTCAAAGTAAACAGTCTTCCTTGTAGCAAGAAAAGTGTGCTGAAATTTAAGGATGCTATATAGATATCACTCCAATATTTCGTAGTTTGCAGGCTGTTAAATTTCTAGCCATGATAATGCATATCAGTGGGAGGTTGGAAGTTAAATAAATATAATTTGAGCAAGCCAATTTTCTGTTGTATGCTCCGTAATGGATAAAAATGAACTGAAATGATTGTCATTGTAGAAACAAGGCATTGATCACATAATAATAATAAGGCATAGCTTCTAAACATTACTTATACATCAAGAAGCATTATACAAAAGCAATAAAAGATATCAGATCATTAGGTCCTGTTAGTAGCCCCAAGAGGCAGGTATTATTTTATTGTCCCAATTTTACAAGTGAGATGACATTGGCCCAGAATGATTAAACTATTTGCTTATTGTTTGTTGTTTTACTATTACTGGAAAAATGGGAACTAGAACCCAGTTTTCCTAATCCCCAAACCCCCTCTTAATCTAGCATTCTTTTTGCTTGAATGCCTAGAAAAAGAATTGACCTCAAGAAGATTGTGGGTTTCATGACTTCTGAACATCCATTTTGGCCAAAGTCCATCTCTTCTTTTTTTCGTATCCCCTCGGGGATAATCTGTCTCACTCAGCCCTTGCCCTATTCACCATCTGACCTGCCATGCTTTCTGAAAATTGCAACTGTGTTTTACCTTTGGAGTAACCAAATTCAATTATAGTTTCTGCCTTTGTGTTTCCTCAGCCTTTTTTCCTGCACAAATTGATGGTGACAGCAGCGATACCAATTCAATTACATACCATCTTCTGGTTCCCAGTAATGATTCTGAGTAGGTAAACAGGGACCAGCTAGGAACAAGAATGACCCTGAATTAAAAGGAAAGGATAAGGAGCAAAAGCCTGAATTAGAAACCCATTTTCACTTATTGGGAAAACTTAAGTCAACTTCTCTCATAGAATAAATTGTGGAAAGAGAAAGGAAAATAGTAAATTGGTCAATTTATGAAAGAGGATTTCTAGAAAGGATTAGAGAGCTTTATAATTATATTGCCAGGTGAGCAGAGTCTTATAGGCACAAAATAAAATAACATCCCATCAAATAATTGGGTTTTGTAACAAAGCTGGTATAGAAGAATGGATTATTTTTGACATTTTAGTATTTATGTATTCAGCTCTTACCATGAAACAGGCTGTTCTAGATTAGAATGGGGATACGACAGAGAAGAAAATAACAAAACCGTGTCCCTAGGGTAGTTACATTCCAGTGAAGAAGACAGATGAATATTCTCAGTGTTGTGAAGAAAATACAGCAGGCTAAAGGGATGGATAATAATATGGAGGGGTCATGCTATATAGATTGGGGGGGAGCATCAAGGAGAAGGGCTTCTCTGAAGAGGTGGCATTTGGAAAATGAATAAATTGAAGCACAGCCATTTAACAAATGCTACCAAATTCACTGATGGCCAAGCAGTAATTCTATTTAATTTAATTTTTTACTAGCAAAGACTTTAAAGGTTACTATTTTTATAACTGTCACCTATCCTGGAAATGACTATAAGAGGCCAAACAAATAATTGTGGTCTCTGTAATGTTAAAATGAATCCTATACAAAATAGAGCCAGTTTTTCTTTCCATAACAATCCTTAGAAAGTCAAATCCTCAATAATTTTCCTCTCCCTCTTGCTTACATGTTATCTGATTGTCTACTCTTGGATAGCCACTTATCTTTTCATGTGATACAAACTATTCTTGTGGATTTTTATATTGTTTTACACAGAAAAGTCTAAACAATGAGTAATTTGTTCTTTTTTTTTTTTGCTTAATAAATCAGTTTTACTACAGATTTAAGTCAATTCAACAAATATTTGTGGTATAAATACTATTAGCAAGATAATGTGTTAAGCTCAAAATGGGGAAAAAATGAGTAAAACACCATCTTTGCTCTTAGACAAATACAGTGTTGTTCAGTAGATGAAGTACACAAATAACCATAATTCGAGGAAGAATTGGATTTATCTATCAAAGGAAAGAGCGATATCTTAAAGTTGGGAGAAATATAGATGATGAACATAAATTATTTCAGGGAGGAGATAGGATTTGAGATGAGCCTTTAAAAGCAGGGTAGAATTTTAAAAAAGAAAAAGAGAACCAGAAGACATTTCAGACCAAAGGAGCACTATAAATATATTTAAAAGGCAAAAAGAGACAAGGAATGTTCAGAGAAATGCAAATACCCAGTTTGGTTGAAATGCAGATCATTATCAGTAAAGCAGTGATAGCAGTGTTTCTCAAACTTTAATGGACACACTAATCACCTGGGGATTTGTTAAAAATGCAGATTGTGAGAAGGCTCTCAAGAGTTTTCATTTCTTACAAGTTCCTAAGCCATTACCCTACTGCTGATCTGCAGACCAAACTCAGATTAGCAAGGTTCTAGACCAGTGGTTCTCAAATATTAGTGGAGACCCATCAGGATGACCAGGAGGACATCTCAAAACAGATTTCTGTAGCCTAGTGTTGGACAGGGCCTAAGAGTTGCCTCCTGAGAGCCTCCTTGTTGCTCAAATGTGGCCTCTCTCTAAGCCAAACTCAGCATATAAATGCATTACCTTCCCCCCAGCATGGGACATGACTCCTGGGGATGACCCTCCCTGGCACTGAGGGATTACTACCAAGCACTGGCTGGTGATACAACTGGAAAAAGACTTTGAATTAAAGGGGGAAAAGGTAAAGACAAATGAGTGTATATGTCTAAGAGACTTCAAAGTGAGTTGGGAGGTCATCAGAGAGGTAACGCTTATACATGTCTCAGTAGGATCTCATAGACAGCCAAGGTAGATACTACCCCAAATAGTGGGGATCCTGAGGGCTCTGGAGACACCCAAGACCTGTGGTCATGGCAGATAGCTCTGGAGTTTGGTGCCTTGCCAGTGGCCCTCCTTTGGAGTTTGTGCTCCCAAGTGTTACAGAGTTGGACTCAGATGTGACTTCTCTACACATGCCTCTTCTGTCCCTTTTATTTGAACCTATAGTTGGTGCTGGAGTTGGTAGGTGTACGCTCAGGAGACTTTAATCTCTGGACTGTCCATGTGCCAGCTGGGCCCTGAAATTCAACAGGGTTGCAATATCTACTCTCCAGCTCATTGGACTCACCCAGGATAACTAACAAGGAGATGATGATGGACAACAACCATCCCAAGGAACCGAGAGAGTCTACAACTGCAAGCAAGAGAGTCCCATCCATCTGCCCCATGGGATCAAAGCCTCCTCTCAATTAGAGGTGGAGTGGCAACACCATCCCAGAATCCTCAGGATTGGGGAATGAACTATGGACTAAAGCAGACTTACAGGTATTCTACTATACACTTATTGTGATTCTAGCAATGGAAGAAACTATATCATTCATGTGGAGACTGTGGCCACCAGAGGTTCTGAGGGCAAGGAAAGGGAAATACAGGTGAAATATGGGGGCATTTTGGGGACTTTGGAATTTTCCTGAATGACATTACAATGACAGATATGGGCCATTACCTATCTTGCCATAACCTACAAAATTGTGTGGGAGAGAGTGTAAACTACAATGTAAACTATAATACATGCTTAGTGGCAATGATCCAAAATGTTTTCATCAATTGTAATGAATGTACCACACTAATGAAAGATGTTAATGTGGGGAAATGTGGGAGGTGTAGGAAGTGGGACATATGGGAATCCCCTATATTTTTATGTAACATTATGTAATCTAAATATCTTTTGAAAATTAAAAATAAAAATATATTTAAAAAAAAAAACAGATTTTTGAGCCACACTGGCAGAGTCTGATTCTGTGGCTCTTGGGTGGGTGCTGGGAATTTACATTTTTTAAAAGTTCTCATATGATGCTGCTACTGCTGCTATGAGGGACCACACATGGAGAACAATTGCTATGCCTACTTGTTTTGATAATGGATCAGAAAGCAGTTGAGTCATAACTAGAGAAGTATGGCATCAAGAAAGGGGAGGGCTCTTTGTTACTTTACCTTCATTTTATTGTTGGTGACAGCAGTGCCAATGTAGTTACATTCTCATTAGATTAAACACAAATGTCCACTACAAACTGACCTGATACATATTCTCAAGTATTCGCCCTCCATGTTTTCCCTACTCTCACCTGAATCAGACACTTGCAGTTATCATTCAGCCAACCATCCGTACCTGGTTTCACAGTCTATGAGTAAAATCAATTTGTACTAGAAAGAAATTAAAATATTCTAGTATCTCTAGCCAGAATTGTCTCCCTATCTTAAAAGGATGTTTCATTCTTGGTTGGAAAAATCAACCTACTCCATTCAATGTCTTGTTTGTTTTCAATGCCAAAATTACCAGGTTACCTACTGATTACCAGATCTGGCCAATTAGTCTGATTATCTCATTACATATTTTCAACTTCTCCAGCTGAGAGTTACTTTTATGTTGGTTCTTTCAATAAAGAATTTCCCAAACTGAGACAAATGATGAGTAAAGTGATAACTGCCCACCAGTAATTTAAAATGAATACTTATTTAGAGCAGTATAAGTGGTACAACTGAGCTATGAGGTAGAATTCAGAGAATGCATTGTGGTGGTGTATTTTGAGACTGTGAGGAAGTCCACAGCTCCTGACACATGTAAATGAAATTGGTGCTAACTTTACATTGAATCTCATTATTATCATGGGTGCTATATATATGAAAATGGATAAGATTACCTTGAAAAAATGCTAAATGTTATCCTTAAACAAAGATTTATTGGTGCCTATCATGCATAAAAAGGCAGGATTGAGAAGAACAAGCTGGCAAAGAAATAGGATTCAAAAATAAGATTAGCACCCTCAGGAACTGAATAGTGTAGCATTGTCTATCCATTATTCCTACCTCCTCATGACACAGATGAGGTGTTTATGTTATTGCATACTTCTCTTCTTTGTTCAGTGGCAGAAGGTTAGAGGAAAAGCCAAAGTAACCTCCGACAGTTCTAGCTTCTTCCATATACTCTCCAGGTCTTTAGTGTCTGTGTGTCTCATGAGGAAAGTGACTATCTTCCAAAGATATCCCAAAATAGACTCTCTTGATTCTTTAATGTGGGCCACTTTTTAAGGCATGGCCACTTCAGGATATTGCCCAAAGAAAATCACCTTAGAATCCCAGTGGAAAAAGGAAAAAAAATACTCTTAGAACATATTGGAAAGCTAAAAGCATCATTACACTGAGACCATGCCCTCATTAAGAATATGGTTGGCAACCACCCTATTTCTTGTTCAAAGCCTCCCATCTCTCCAGGCCTCCAACCTGTCCCCTCCAGCTTGTTCTCTGATCAGTGAGATTCTCTGTGTCTTTGCTTAAAGGTCATATAATCCTAACAGCTGCAAAACATACCAAAGGGGGATTAACTAGCTTGATTCCAATGTACAGGCTAAAATACATGACTTGGAATGAGATTCTCAGATTAGTAGTATAGATCATCATCGCAGACACTAGGAAATTCAGACACCTCTGTAACCTCTCAGGCTATCAATATTTTCTTAAAGCTCCTGGGAAGAATAAATAAACAGTGGTGAAGTGCTCAAAATTCCCTGATGAAGGTGTTCAATTTCAGCCATGAGTGTTCTAAAGGCAAATACAAGGACCAAAATCTGTTCGGTGACACAATGTCTTAATTTTCTAGAGAATACATCTATGATCAAGGCAGGAAGAGACTGGATGAGGACAATTTATAAAAAGAGAGAGAGAGAGAGATAAATTGTGAAATTAACTGATTAATTAAAATAAACACATAAACTACAGCTGGTTTCCAGTCATTTGGACAAGTTTGTGAGCATGGCTGGATCGGCCAATTTGAAGTGTGGTGTAGATGTGAGGAGTTTGCACGATGTTTATTTGTGCTTAAATAGAAACACAGATAGCTAGTCCAAGCAAGATCTTCCTCCACAGAAAGAAACTGCAAACAACCCATCCCCTGGCTGCCAACTAAAGGCTTATTTTAGAAAAAGTAAGTAGGAACAGGCTGTCTGTCCAGTCCAGGAGAATTTAGCGGGACTCTTCCCACACACCAGGCACTCATTAGCATGTCTACTCAGTCTCTCAACCATGTAACAGCTGCAAACAGACAATAGTGGGAAACTGCCACAGACAAGGAAAAAAAAACAAAACCATACTGGAAAATGTTGTTAATTAAGAAAAGATGGAGGGGGATGGTTTCTTTAGAAAGAAATGCAACTCTTGGACAGAAGAAGAGATTTTGTAAAACAGAGTTTTGAGAAAAAGCAACTCAAGGGCTCAAGGAAACGAAATCATAGTAAAATATATTATTCTGTTCAGGAAGTTGAAACTATACTCATTTGTTCTTCAAGCACTTGGTGGGTACAATGTACCATACTGAGTTTTTTCTGTGGAGAGAATAGGAATATAGTAAGGCAATCCCTATCTTCAGGCAACTGACATTTAATTGTGAGGATAAAATATTTACACCAACAACTGTAATGCAAAACCATAAGTTGCAGCCACTTCTGAAATGGGATAGACCAGCTGAGCCATACAAGACACATTCTTAGGTGGGCTTTAAAAAGTGACACGTTAAGATGCTACCCTTGATTTTGGAAGGAAAGGGATGTTAAATGCAGATTGTAAAATCAGGTCGATTGCCTTTTCTCACTTTCCTTTTGTTAAAATTCATCAGCTCAGAAAAGTGCCCACTCCTATCACCATCAATCTATCATTCGCCTAGCAGAAAGTTCAAAGCCACTAGCTGGAGGGGATGAAAGTGTTATCAGGAACATTATGTGATGCAAGTTTGAGAGCAGAAACATTAGCCAGGAAAAGGCTAATCCAAAGCAAAAAGAGCTAGGGAAAGCAAGGCAAAGGGGTCATGAAAGAACTAAAAATCAGATCACATTTGATGTGAAATAGAGAATAAAATTTTACAGGTTAATCATTATTACCCTTGATCACCACCCTATGAGATGGTAGTAGTAGTTTTACAGAACAGGTTCAAAAACTTGCAGCAGAGCACAGGGATAGCAAATTGCCAACTCAGAACTGAAACTTATTAGCCGTGAGCTAACCACTATGCAATAAAAGCTCCTACTACATGGAACCTCCAACTATACAGTGATAGCAATGGGCTTCTGAGATCACCATCCTATGTCCATGTTTCTTTTCATACCACAGGTTTTAAGTTGGGCCATGTGAGTCCATAATGTTCTACCTTTGTGTCCAGTCTCTTTAGGCAAAGATCAGCATAGAGTCTAAGTCAGGGGTTCTTAATCAGGGGTCCACGGACATCTGGCGGGGGGAGGGGGGATCCGTGGAAAGATTTCAGGGGGTCTGTGAGCTAGAATTGAAAATTCAAAAAAAACCACAGTATTTTTGTAGAGACATGTTGGTGCGGGTGTGATACATTTATTAAATAATACACAATATAGTGCGGACTTAGTTAGGGGTCCATGGTTTTCACCTGACTGGCAAAAGGTTCCATGGAACAAAAAAGTTTAAGAACCCCTGGTCTAAGCAAATGGTATGTTCAGCCCACAGCACTATTATTTTCTCTCCACCCAAAACCATTATGTCCCCTCCACTGGGGAGTGTCATCTAGAGCCTTTGTCCATCTGGGCAGGCCATACTGACTTAAGAAATAGAAAGCTCAGCAATCACAGGTAATGTTCTGGTGCACAAAGAACCAGGCTTACACCTTCAGAACAGAGTCCTTCTTCAGAGCTACTTTAGCACAGCCAGCCAATATCTACCTGCTCCCTTGGTCTCTGCAGGAAAGAGATCAGGGTCCAGGGCTCATGCAGGCCCTCAATTCAAGTGAACAGATGCCCAGGATAATGAGAATAAGGAATGCAACATTCATTTGGGGCACAGGGACCAATGACCAACTTTGACCAGCTAAAATAATCAAGGTGTCGGACTGAGTAAAAAGTTTGATGAGAAATCTCTTACTGTTTCACATATCCTGTGGCTGGCTCTGAAATGGATCTGCTTAAACCAGTGGATGTGCATAAATGTTAATTTTTTTTAAAGAAGCCACTCCTGAAACTGAAGCTCAGTTTATTATTCCGTTGTTGCTTTTAATCTCCATGCTGAGTTTGCTTTCTAACATACCCAGGGAGTGTATCCAAGCGAGACGCAAAAAGTGGGGGAGGGGGCACCAATGGAGAGCAGAGATGTGCTTAATGCAGACGCCATTAATAAATCACTGATGGTTAAGATATAGATTGGATGATGGGCGGCAGATGGGAAGGAGATATGTCAAATTGCTTTTCTCATATAGATTATTGGATTAACAAGGACGCAGCAGGCAAGTAGCAAACTGGTGTAACAAATTGCTATCATAAAATTTCAAAAAAAAAGTTGTACTTATCCCAGGATGGTAATAAGGCTCTGTCAGCCAGTAGCCCTCTGGAGAGGTGCTTGAAGTGGGAATATTCCTCTGAGATGGTAATACAGAGAACACGCTCCATACTCCTCCCCCTCTCGTGCTTTGTACCTAAGCACATCCTCGTGAGGGGTGGGGGAAGGTAGAAAGCCAAACTGTAGAGACTAATTAATTAATTTATGTGGCTAATTAGCAGGCTTATCTCCAGGCCAGTAAGTGATATGTGCAGGTGCATAGCACACCATTCTGGTAACCAATATGGGAGAATCCGCCTTCTTTTTTTTTGCCATACCGTCTCCCTCAACTTTTTATTTTGAAATTTTCAAACCTATATAAAAGTTGCAGGAGTAGTAAAATGAATACTTGATCCTATTTACCTAGATTCATAGATTTTTTATATTTTGCCACACCTGTTTTCTCTCTCATTTTCTTTCTCTGTTTTCAGAGAACTTTTAAGTGACAGACATCAAGATGCTTTACCCCTAAACATTTTAGTATATATCTCCTGAAAACAAAGTCATTCTCCTGTATATCCATGATATAATTTCTCACATTTAGAAAATTTTAACCTTGATATATACTATTATATAATATACATTCCATGTTCAAAATTCTCAAATTATCCCAATAATGCCTTTCATAGATTTTTTAAAATCCAGGATCCAAACAAGAATTATGTAGTTAACACAACGTAGTTAACATGTAGTTAACATGTCTCTTTAATCTACTTGCAAACCATTCCATTATCAACAATAGTTTTGTTCTCTTTTTGCCCTTGAAACTATCTTATTGAGTGTGTGATGGAGTATGGTGCTCAAAATTTACTTGAATTCATTCTGGTTTTGCTTCTCTGTATTCACATTATAAATCTGATATGTAGTTAGATTCATGTGTTTCTATTAGTATTCCATTTTAGAATTTTACTGTATACTTGGAGAATACACATTCTTTTTTGGATATATGAAATATTGATATGGTTTAAAAGTCAAAAGTATATTGAAAAGTATACTTTCAATTCAGAAAAGGGTTACGCTCTTTATTATTGCTTCCACCCTACTTCTACCCATCCTCGGTAGTCAACCAGTTTCTTTAGTTTCATTGTTTCTTTTGGAAGATATATGTGCATGTTCTTATTTCCTCTTCTTTCTTACAAAAAATGGTAGTATACTATGTGCACTGTGCTTTCTTCACTCAATATGATATTTTGAAAATAGAAGCTGCTTTTTAAATTCTCTGGTTCTGTTCTATGCAACTTCTTAGGCAAATGAAATCATATGTTAGCTCTACATAAAATGAGTAGCTCCTGAAAAAGGGGAGATGAGAACATGAGACAAGAGGATTGTGGAAAGATGGCAGAGTAGGGAACTCCAGGAACAAGTCCCTCCACCAAAACAACTATTGAACTGTCAGGAACTGTCTGAATCAACTATTTTGAAACCCCAGAGTCTAGTGGAACACTGGGTAGCATCCAGTGAGGAGCATGAGGAAGTGATTTTCACCCTCCTTGCAGTGCCTACAATACCCTATTCCCCAGCCTCACGGAGCACATCAGTGGGGACTGAAGCTTAGGCTGCTGTTGTAGCTTGTTGGTGCCAGGGTGGGACATAAGGAACTAGTTCTCCAAACTCTGGATGTGTGTGATCTGATTGCCGATCACTACATTTGATTAGCTACTTCAGATTACTGGAGGCTAGCTGTGATGATGGCCATTGTCCCAACCCTCCTTGGGTAAAGGTGGCAGAGAAATCTTAAAGACAGTAACCTTCCTCAAAACCACAGAAAGCATTTAAAAGGTTAAGTAACTAGACAAGTGCTGAATCAAGAAAATACAACTCAAAAGCCATAGAAGAGGCTCCTGGTCTCCCTGCTGGACTCTCCCTCCTCAGGCTGAAGAACCGGAAAAAAAAAAAAAGAATAAAAAAGAGTGAACAGAACATAAGAGACCTGTGGAACACCGTAAAGTACCAATATAGACATTATGGTAGCCCCAGAGGGAGAAGAACAAGAGAAAGGGGTAGAAAAAATAGTAAAAGAAATAATGACAGGAAACTTCCCAAATATAATGAAAGCCCAATGTACCTCAAACAGGATAAACTCCAAGATAATCATAACCAGACACAGTGCAAACTGCCCAATGCCAAGGACATGGGGAAAGTTCTGAAGACTGCAAGAGAAAAATAATGAGTTAAAAACAAGGGAATCCCCAATAATATTCAGTGCCAATTTTTCATCAGAAATCATGGTGGGAAGAAGGCAGTGATATGAAATATTTAAAGTGTCAAAAGGAAACAATTGCCAACCAAGTTACACGTCTGGCAAGATTTTCTTTTAAAAATGAGGAAGACATTGACATTAACAAATAAAAGGAGAAAAGGGAGTTAATTACCACTAGACCTGGCCCAAAACTGGTGCTAAAGGGCATTCTTCAGACTGAAAGGAAAGGACACTAGACAGTGGATCAAAGCAGCATAAAAAAATAAAACCTTCAGTAAAAGAAGCCATATACATGCCAGTAGTATTGTATTGTATTTTTCGATATGTCAGTCCACTTCTTACTTCTTACATGTGCTAAAGTGCAAATGCATACAAAGTAAAAATAAATCTATGGTTTTAGACAATGTAAAAAGATATAATTTATAACATGTACAGAAAAAAAAGTTGAGGAGAGAGGAGAATAGGAATATATACATAATAGGAATAGTTTATGTATGCTATTGAAGAAAATTGGTATTGAATAAAATATAATTGTTATAGATTTAGAATGTTAAATTTTAATCACATTGAAGTGATGAATGCACCACTATTTATACCAAATACCACTGACTGTACACTTTGGATGAATTGTATGCTTTATTAATATAGATCAATAAAATTGATTTGTTAAAAAAAATTTTAATCACATGGTGACAACAAAGAAAACATCTTTAAAATATATTCAGAAAGAAATGAAAAGGGATTTAAAGTGGTACAATACAAAAATAAATAAATAAATTTGAATGTAGGCATTAACAAAATAATTGAGGGTCAAAAATGGTATAAACTTACAAAGACTCAATAGCAAAATGGCAGAAGAAAGTCTTGCATTATGAATAGTTACTTTAAATGTAAATGGATTGTGCTCTCCAGTCAAAAGGCAGAGATTGGTAGAATAGATAAAAAAAAAAATGACCCAACCATATTCTGTTTACAAAGGTTTGCCTTAAATTCAAAGACATAAGTAGGTTGAAAGTGAGAGGTTGGAAAAAATTATATACCATACAAGCAATAACCAAAAGAGAGGTGGGGTAGCTATACTAACATCAGATAAAATAGACTTTAAGTAAAAAACTGTTACAAGGGAAAAAGAAGCTCATTATACACTGATAGATGGGTCAATGCAACAAAAAGACATAACAGTAATATATATACATGAACCTAAAAACAGAGCCCCAAAATATATGAAGCAAATATTAACAGATTTGAAGGAAGAAATAGATGGTTCTACATTAATAGTAGGATACCTCAATTCACCACTTTCAATAATGGATAGGACATCTAGAAGGAAAAATCAGTAAGGAAATAGAAGACTTGAACAATACTCTAAACTAACCAGAACTCACATGCATATATTGAATGCTTTACCTAACAGCAGCAGAATACACATCCTTCTCTAATGCACATGGATCATTCTCCAGGATAGACTATATTTTTGTTCATAAAACATGTCTCAATAAATTAAAATAAAAATATTGAAATCATAAATGTATCTTTTTTGACTAGAATGGAGTGAAAGTAGAAATCAGTAACAGATGGAGGAATGGAAAACTCACAAATATGTGGAAATTAAAAAATGAATGGTCAAAAAAGAAATCATAGGGGTAATTAGGAAATATCTTTAAGCAAATGAAAAGGCAAGTACAATGTCCTAACACTTACAGAATGCAGCAAATGCAGTACTAAAAGGGAAATTTATAGGTCTAAACATTTACATTAAATAAGAACAAAGATCTCAGATCAGAGGTGTAACCTTACAACTGGTGGATCTAGAGAAAGAAGAGCAAACTAAACCCCAAGTAAGTAGAAGGAAGGGAATGGCAAAGATTAGAGTGGGGATAAATAAAATAAAGAATTAAAAAATAGAGAGAATCAACAAAACCAAAAGTTGGTTCTTTAAAAAGATGAATAAAATTGACAAACTGTTAGCTAGACTGATGAAGAAAAAAAAGAGAGAGAACACAAATAACTAAAATCAGAAATGAAAAGCGGGAAAATTACTACTGATCTCACTGAAATAAAAAGGACTATAATAGGATACTATAAACAACTGTATACCAACAAATTAGAAAACCTATATGAAATGGACCAACTCCTAGAAACATGCAAACTACCTACACTGATTCAAGAAGAAATAAAAGATATCAGGAAGCCAATAACTAGTAAAGATATTGCGATTAAGGAAAAAAAAAACTCCCAACAAAAAAAGTCCAGGACTAGGAAAGATATTCATAGAAGGATAAGAGGCTCCTTAGAAAAAAAAAAAACATCTTGAAGAAGAAGAATGAAGTTAGAGGACTTACACTTCTTGATCTTAAAACTTATTACAAAGTCAAAGTAATTAAAACAGCATGGCACTGACACAAGGACAGACATATAGACCAATGGAATAGAACTGAGAGTTCAGAAATCAACCTTCACATTCATGGTCTACAGCTTTTTGACCAGGGTCCCAAGTCCACTCATTGGGAAAGAATAAGTTCTTTGATAAATGGTGCTGGGAAAACTGGATGCCCATGTACAAAAGAATGAAGGTGGACACTTACCTCACACCATATATAAAATTCAACTCAAAATGGATATAAGACTTAAATATAAGAACCAGAATTATAAAACTCCTAGAAGAAAACATAGGGAAGCATCTTCAGGACCTTGTGTTAGGCAATGATTTCTTAGACTTTATTCCTAAAACACAAGCAACAAAAGAAAAAAATAGATAAATGGGACTTTAACAAAAAATTATAACAAACATTTGTGCCTCAAAGGACTTTATGATAAATATAAAATGACAATTTACTCATTTGGAAACCTCATGTATTAGTCTACCAAAGGGGTTGATGCAAAGTACCAGAAATCTGTTGGGTTTTATAAAGGGTATTTATTTGGGGTAAAAGTTTACAGTTACAAGGTCCTAAAGAGCCCAACTCAAGGCTGCTTTCTCACCAAAGTCAGTTGCCACATGTTGAAGAAAGATGGTCACTGATATCTGCCTGTTCTCTCCTTCCTGGGCTTCCTCTTCCTCTAAGGCTCCATGGGCCCAGCTTCTTCCTGATAGCAGCTGTAGGCTGGCATAGGGCTTGTCTCTCAGGGCTTCCTCTCTCTCAGCTGCAAACTATCAGGCGAATGGCTCATCTCTTTTCCCAGGGCCCCAGGATCAAAAATGACAGAGCTTTCTCTCTTCCCATGTGTCTTCTTGAGTGAGTGCCCACCAAGGGGGCAGGGACTCAACCTGAGTCACACTTAACCGACATTGTTTAATCAAAGTCATCTCAGTTGAATGTAATACAATCAAAGGGTAT
Organism: Cabassous unicinctus; assembly: GCA_029593785.1. NCBI lineage: Eukaryota > Metazoa > Chordata > Mammalia > Cingulata > Chlamyphoridae > Cabassous > Cabassous unicinctus. Next base: position 51,166 of record JAQZBX010001634.1, read on the forward strand.
CACATCCAGAAGAATAGATTCATTTGCAAACAAAAATCTTTCTCTTTTTGGGATTCATAAATAATTTCAAACTGCTACACCCCATATCCAACAAGAGTTTAATTTCCAGAATATAAAATCCTACAATGCTTCAACAAAAGACAAACAACCCAATTGAAAAATGGGCAAAAGAAATGGGCAAAAGACTTGGATATAAATCTCTCCAAATATGAGATACAAATGGGGAAAAAGCACATGAAATGGTGTCCAACATCATTAGCCATTAGGGAAATGGAAATCAAGCCACAATGAGAAACCACTTCACACCCATTAGAATGGAAAATTACAAGTGTTGGAGAGGATGTGGAGAAATAGGAACCATCATTTATCATGGGTGGGAATGTAAAATGCTGCAGCTGCTGTGGAAGACATTTTGGCAGTTCCTCAGAAAGTTAAATACAGAATTACTATATGAGCCAGCAATTCCATTTCTAGGTATATAACCTAAAGAATTGAAATCAGGGACTCTAACAAGTATTTGCATACTGATGTTCACAATTGTGAAAGATGGAAGCAACCCAAGGGTCCATCAACCAATGAATGAACAAACTGTGGGATAGACACACAATGGAATATTATTCAGCTGTAAAAAGGAATGAAGTTCTGATACATGGGACAACATGGATGAACCTTGAAGACATCATGCTGAGTGAGATAAGACCGATACAATGGGAAAAATTTGTTTGATCTCACTGATATGAAATAATTGGAATAAGCAAACTCATAAAGTCAGAAACTAGAATATAGGTTACAAGGGACTGGGGTGGAAGTAGGGAATGGGGAGTTATTGCTTAAATTGTATAAAGTTTCTATTTGGATTATTTGGATTATGGAAAAGTTTTGGTAGTAGAGGGTGGTGATGCACAACATTGTGGATGTAGTTAGCAGCACTGAATTATGCATTTGAATGTGGTTAAAAGGGTAAAATTTAGGTTGGATATATGTTACTAGAATAGAAATTTTTTAAAAAAACATAGGAGCATACAACACAAACTATGAATTCTAACATAAACTATGGATTATAGTTAATAGTTCAATTATAAAAATGTTCATTCATCAATGTACAAATGTACAAGGTGTTAATAATAGCATGGTGTTTCAGTTTGCTAGACTGCTGAAAGCAGATACCATAAAATAGGTTAGGTTTCAAAAGTAGCCATTTATTAACTTAAAATTTTGAGGCTGAGGAAAATGTCCAAATAAAAACATTATCAAGGCAATGCTTTTTTCCCCAAGACTGCCTGCCAGTGATCCTTGGCTCTGTTGCCACATGGCAAGACACATGTTAGTGTCTGCTGGTCTCTCCCTTCTCTTCCAGATTTCTTTTGCTTTCAGCTTCTTGCTTCCATGGCCTGTCTCTCTCTCTCTTTCTCTCTCTCTCTCTCTCTCTCTCCCTCCCTCCCTCCCTCCCTCCCTCCCTCCCTCTCCCTCTCCTTCTCTCTCGCTTGCTTTCTCTCTCAGTATTCATTCCATTTATCAAGGACTCCAGTAAGAAGATTAATACCTATCATGAATGAGGTGGGTCATACCTTAACTGAAGTAGTCTCATCAAAAGATCCTACTTACAATGGGTTTACACCAGCAGGAATGGATTAACCTTAAGAACATGCTTTCCTGGGAGTGCATACAGTTTCAAACTATGGGAAGACTGTATTTTATGCATGTTTGTCTGTAAACCTCCAACTTCCCTAATAATTTTAAAAACAACGAATGAGAGACATAGGCATTAAATATTTCACTTAATATATCTCTAAGTGTAGTTCAAATGACCCCATAAATCCAATCTAATAAGGAAGCTTATTAAAAGTTCTTATTTCAAGTTTCTACTCCAGACTACTGTATTCATTAGGGTTTTCTAAGGAAACAGAACTGATAGGAGATATCTGTAAATAGGGTGAGAGTTTATAAAATTGTTTCATGCAGCAATGTGGATACACAAGAGCAAATTCTGTAGGGCAGGCTGAAAACCAGTGGCTCCCATGAAGGTCCTTGATGAGTTTCCCAGGAGACACTGGCTATCTGAAGTAGAGATGGGAATTCTCTCTCTGAATGCTGAAATAATCACTTCTCCTTTTAAGACCTTCAACTAATCAGTTGAATGGATGAGATGTCATTCACTGAGGAAGGAAATCTCCTCAGTTGATTGTAGATATAATCAGCCATCTATGCAATCAATTCACTGATGATTAAAGTACATGCCCTTGTACTACAATTAGCCCAGTGCTTGCTTGACCAAACAACTGGGCACCATTACTTGGCTGAGTTGACACATTAGCCTAACCATCACACCTACTAAATCAAATGCTCTGTGGGGAAGGACCTAGAAATCTGAATTTCAAAACTTTCAGATGGTTCCGTTTACCTTCAGAGGAACCTAGGCTGTTATGAGTGAAATAAGTGACTAGGGAAGTCACAAAGGTGACTTATTATCATGACAAATTCCTTTAATCTGAGTGTCTGAGGGCATTTTTCCTCTGAGAGTTTGGATCTTTGGTGAGAAATGGTTTTCCTTTGGAGTAAGCAATGAGTCCTTCTAGGGTTAGCCAGTGAGTAAACTCTTTCCCATTTCTAAGAGTACTCATGCAGCTAGATGAAATATATGAGGACCAAAATGCCCCTTTTCCTAACCTTCAAATCCCAGGGTAGAGTTTCTTAGGGGACTCAGTGGCCTTTCAAATGTTCAGGTTCCATTCTATGCTACATTTCAGCCAATGGAAACACACACCTCTCAAGGCAAAACAGGTGGGTGGTATTTTAAGGATTGCAAAAGCCTAACATCCTCAGTGTTTCTCCTATCTTTCCTAACCCTCTCACATAGTCTCCAAAAATACTGTGCTTCAAAGATGCCCAAGAACATGCTATCCCATCTACAATCAATTGTTTTCTAAAAAAATAGAAGAACTTATTTGGAGACAGGTAAGGAAAATGAGTCTACTTCATTTTCCAGCTGAGAAAAACCGAGATGCAAGGATTGGTGGGGATGAAAGGAGAGCTGGCTAGATTGCTGGGAGAGCTCTTTACAATACTGTGAAGTAGGTAAGCCTTGCCTTTAATAACTCCCTTCTATTAGGCAGCCTTCATTGAGTGCCAAGGCTATTATGTGCCAAGGGCTTTACTATGTGCTTTACCTACTTTAACTCATTTAATCTTTACAACAACTCCATGAATCAGATACTATCACCATCCCTCTGTTACAGGTGAATAAACTGCATCTTTAAGATGTTGTTACTTGTGCAATTCACATGGCCTAGCAATAGCCAAATCTACACTTCTCTAACCAGAACCCAATCTCTTAACTGCTCCACAACTGAAAAGGACCTTCAGAAACATAATTTTTTATGAGTACTAACCTAAGCACTCAGTGTCTCAAGCTGTTGACTGCCTGCCTAAGGATCTCCACTAAATACTTGACAGATTCTGCCCAATTGAGGAAATCCTCAAATTCCAAATAGGTAGGGATTCAGGAAATGTGGTTGTGACCTTAGCCAAGTCACTGTCCTGAGACTCAATGTCCTCATCCTATAAAAACAAGGGGGATAGACAAAAATGAAATTATACTCTCTGAGGTCCCCTTCATTTCTGACAACCTATAATTCAAATGCCCAATTTATATGTTCACATTGAGGTTTTAATATTTCAGTTTTCCCTCTTTATTGTTTTAATATTTTAATGAGTTCCTTCTTTCTGTTTTAATATTCTAATTTGTTCTTCTTTTTTCCCAGAAACATTTGAGTTCCAAAAGAGGGTAATGTATAACCCAAAGAAACAAGTCTCTAATTGTGGAAATTTCTAGACAGTGATCCAATGAATATTGGAAAGTTGCTGTATCCTATTATATCTTTTCTCCTATTATGAAGAAGATTATGTTCAGGGAATGCTCTCTGAGATAAGGCTGTTCAAAGTGGGAACCAGGCCCAGATCTCTGAAACTGGGTTGGCAAAAATAACGTGAGGAAACAGGGCATATATGCCAGCTGGCATACATAGTAGGGGCCTTCCCAGGCATCAGAGATTCAGGGGAACCATAGAAACCATATGTGTGAGAAACTCTGGCAGAGGAAGGATAAAATATCAGAATCATCTCCACTTGGAAATGGAGCCCAGGAGCTGTGATGTGATGGTGGTGTCCAGGGCCCCTGATGTCCAGCATAGAGCAGCAGAAACGTCTTCTGAACCCCACCAGATAGTGAGGCAAGAATTACTATTCTCACTCCATCCACATCTGGCCACTCCTGGTTCAATGACCCCTCAGCTTGCAGTGGCCTGACTGGCAATTACCTGTATGTCTTTATGAGGACAGGGTAAATGTTACTTAGTTTATTATTCCTAATAACTGTATGTTGCATTGAAGGAAGAATAGAGAATTAAGCCAAATTTCCAAGTTGGAAAAAACCAATTTGTATTCCAGCTGAAATGTGTCAACATGTAGCTCTAGTTGGTTTTAGTACTGTTTGCAATTTATTCAATTATCAATTATTAAGGAGAGAACAAGTGGGGATACACTTTAGTATCAACCAAAAGGATGTATATTTGAAAGAATCTCTTCACTCTTAGGTTAGTGAAACCCTAGACTTGATTACTGTACCCAAACCATCCAGGTCATTCTCAAATAAAAGTATACCTTTTGCTTGAATATTTTCTACCACATACATCCAAGGAAACACTTTTGGACTACAATCGTATTTCATATTCTATAACCTCTGAGGTAGCCTTTAGTACATGGCTTTCTTATTTAGCCATGTTATGTAGAAAGTCTGCCTTCCTATAGAATGAGATATGCCATACAGATAAATTATTTATAGTATTTAGCTAATCAATTGAATCCAGCTTAACAAGGCATAATTCAGAACAGTGAATATTATGAGTTCAATCTCTTTCATTCTCAGGTCAATTCATAGCCTGGGTTCTCAGGGATGCTGCATCTTGATAAGATCCAGGTATAATTCCTACCTCCACTGACAACTGAGTCTTGAGTTACAAGTTTCCCTGAGTTTCAAACCTAAAACTCTTTTGACAAGATTCCCTCGAGTCATTATCTTCCTACTCATATCTGCTGATTATTATCATATTCATTCACCCTTTTTCCTTTGTATTCTGTTGCCAGTCAGGTTCAGAATAAAATTTACTTCTGGAAACCCATATTTCCATCAGTATGTTTTAGATAACTCAGTGGACAGGAGACAAATTCACAACTAATGGGGAAACAAGAAAATTCATCAAAGTAGTGGCGTTTTTCCATCTTTGGTCCAACTTTTTTCTCAAACCCTCTTCCTATTCCACTCAGGCTCCATGACTGATCTCATCTACTCTGATGATTTTGATTGTTAATCATTTACCATAAATTCATTCAAATCTACCCTATATGTATCCTCCATATCTCCAACCTACACTTATCTCCTGAGTCCCTGATTTGAACATCCAACTAGATATTTCTACTTGGATGTCTTACTGTATCTCAAACCCAACTTGTTCAAGTTGAAAAATTCATCTACATCCTCTTTACCATTATTTGTCTCGCCTTTTGTGCCTTCTTTCTAAGTGAAAATCATAGCCTTCTCTATTCAGTTGTTTAATTCAGAAATTAATTTGTCATCATATATTCCTCATTTTCTTCTTTCTACCTACCAGGACTCCCTGCTTCCATATTTGCCTATATCTGATCTATTCTTGTTCTGCCACCATTCAATCATCCATCCATTCATTCATTCATTCATTCAACAAATACTTCCTAGGGACCTACTCTCTGCCTAGCTCTGCTCTCAGTTCTGGACTTTGCTTTGGACACAGAGTGATTCTACTAAAAATGCAAATTTGATATATGATTCTCTTGTTTTAAATGATTTATTATTTTTCTAGTGCCTAGAGTCCTCACAATAAAATCTGAACTCTATAGTACAGCTTATTGTGGTCTCCATGCCATGGTCCCTGTCTACCTTGCCACTGTCATTTCTGGCATTTCCCCTTATCACTGCTCCCACTCTATTTTTCAGCTATATTCAGCCATTTGAATTCTTGCACTGCTCCATGCTCCCACTTACCTCCGGGTATTGGATCTAGCTTCTCTCTCTCTCTCTCTCTGCCTGGAATGCCCATTCCTCCATTTCAATGCCTAACTCATATTGCCCTCCAAGACCCATTTCTGGTGCTTTCTCCTTGGAGAAATTTTCTTTGGCCCTGTCCTACTGCCCCATCAGGCTTTGGCATTTATGCTTGCACCCATAATGCCCTGTACTTACCTCTGACATAGCTCTTACCATGCTATTTATTTTTGTTATTTTACTTCTCTGCTAGTCTTCCTAGGCAGTAACCACTTTACAGGAATATGCCTTATTTGTTTTAGCATCTTTGGTGCTTATCACATGATAGGTGCTTAGTAAATATTTGCTAATTTAATTGCTGGATAGTTGGAATGATGTCTATGAAAGGAGATTGTGAACAAAACTTCACTGATTAAAAAGAAAAAGGAAACATACCAATTTTGGGGATAGTTTGTGATCAAAAGTTGATGAAGAAAGCAAAGCCATTTAAGATCTCTTATTTTTTTAATTAAAAAGAAAGTCATAATGTTTTTATGAGAAGGAGGAAGGATGAAGGGAGTGTGCTTTGAAGGCACTAAGGGCACTAAGAAAGTAATTTGTGACCTATCTTCACTGAAGTCTGAATCAATCAGAAAATTCAAGGCATGGTTATTGTAATAGCCTGAGGGGGAGAAGGTATTGATGTTGTTATTGCTTCATATATACTGAGAATGAAGGCAAGTGATCAAGTTATGAGGGAGAGACAAAACTTTAACCAGATAATGACAGGTAGGGCTGAGTGCTCTCTAGAAACCTGATTATAGTTTTCTGCTATATTAAGTTGACAGTGCTGGGTGTATTGCACCTGCTTTCCACTTCTTGCGCTGACTAACAATTTAATTTTACATTCTGGAGACTGCCAGTCCATAGAAGCACCTGATTAAGTAAGCATTGAACAAAACTAGGTAATGATACAGCATCCAGTTGAGTAAGTAATAATTCAAACAAGCCACACTAAACTTTAGGAAAATTATTTTCAACAACCAATGTTTGTGGGGAAATGGGGAGAGGTAGGAAGCATAAAATAATTAGTGTTCAATGTGATTGTGTTATTTTAGAAAGGAAAACCATACTAAGAGTGTCAGAAATTCCATTAAACTTTGGCATGAAGTCAGTCCACCATGTTGATTTCAATAATCTAATTCTGTAGAACCATTTATCTATGGTGCTAAAATGAACCTGTGCAATCTCCTGGCCCAACTTTCACTTATAGATTAAGAAACCAAAACCCAAAGATGTTAAGAAAGTGTTTACTTGAAAATTACTTTGCAAGCTCTCCTTCTACACTCCAGGTTAGCCAAAATTATCTCCTTCCATTTCAAATGCTCTAATCCTAGTTAAGCCAGGTAGGTCATCCCAGTTTAAAAATTGCCTCGACTCGGGAGGAGCTGTTTTATCTACCACAATACAATGGCTACACTTCTAGAGCTGTTACTTTCTTGTAATTTCTGTAACATCTCTATAAATGCTACAGATTAATGGCAGTCTAAACAGTAAGTATGTCTGCGTGTGTGTGTGTGTGTGTGTGTGTGTTTGTACAATTAGGTATTATTCTTCTTGACATTGAGACAATTTTTACCTCTAAATTTCTTAACATAGTTAGCCTTTGTTACTTGGAAGGAATAGCTGAGAAAAAAAGAGTTAACCACATAAATATGAGGATTTGTGAACATCACAGAGAAATGAAGTCATGGAAAAGAATATTCTAAGGCAACAAAGTAATGTCCTCCCCAGAAATTCTAAGTAACAGGTGAGATTCCCAAAGAAAACACCTTGAGGCCAGAGAACAATGTATGCAGCAATCAAAAAATTTCATCCATGGTCTTCTTCTCTTAGAAGAAAGAAGAATGTCTCTCTTTCTAGTGTTCTCCTTTTTAAAAATATATAGGCATTCCTAATTATATGGTGCTTCATAGATATTGTGGTTTTTACAAATTGAAGGTGGCAGTCCTGTGTCAAGTAAATCAATTGGTACCATTTTTCCAACATGTGCTCACTTCATGTCTCTGAGGCCATTTTGGTAATTCTAACAATATTTCACACTTTTTCACTATTATATCTGTTATGGTGATCTGTGATCTGTAATCTTTGATGTTACAATTGTAATTGTTTTGGAGTGCCAAGAACCACCATGTAAGATGGTGAATCTAACTAATAAATGTTGTGTGTGTTCTGACTGCTCCACCAACCAGCCATTCCCTCATCATTCTTTCTTCTAGAGCCACCCTATACTAGGAGACACAACAATGTTGAAGTTAGACCAATTAATAACTATACAAGGGTCTCTAGGTGTTCAAATGAAAGAAAGAGCCGCACATCTCTCACTCTAAACCAAAAGCTAGAAATGATAAGCTAAGTGAGAAAGGCATGTCAGAAGCAGAGACAGGCCAAAAGCTAGGCCTCTTGCACCAAACAGCTAAGTTCTGAATGCAAAAGTTCTTGAAGGAAATTAAAAGTGATACCCCAGTGAACACATGAATGATAAAGCAAAACAGCCTTATTACTGATATGGAGAAAGTTTAAGCGGTATGGATAGAAGATCAAACCAGCCACAAAATTCCCTTAAGCCAAAGCCTAATCCAGAACAAAGCCCCAATTCTCTTCAATTCTATGAGGGCTGAGAAATATGAGGAAGCTGCACAAGAAAAGTTTGAAGCTAGCAGAGGTTGGATCATGAGGTTTAAGGAAGGAGCCATCTCCGTAACATAAAAATGCAAGGTGAGATTGTGGGAAGACGGTGGAATAGAAAGATCCAGGATTCAATCCTTCCCACCAGAACAGCTATTAAACAGGCAGGAACTATCTGAAATAACTATTAGGGAATTCCAGAGGCCAGATGAACACTGTATAGCATCCAGGGAAAAGTGGGAGGAAGAGACTAATAAATTACAGTAAAGACTAATAAATTGTTCTCTCCATGTGACAGTTACTGGTGCTCATTTTCCACTTTCACAGAAGGTCCCTGGTGTCAGAAAATGTCATAAAAATCTTTTTTCCAAGATCATGGGTGGGCAGGGCCAATCACTGATCATGGCTTTTGATTAGCTACTTCAGATGACTGGGTCCCTCAGACAAAGGTTGTTGAGAAGACTTAAAGTCTCAGGGCTGTGGGGCAATTATGTAGTTGAAGGGCTGCATTTGTTGGGTAGGTCAAGAAAATGCAGGTTTAGGGAACTGGAAGAACCTCCTGCCAACTTTCCTAATCCTTTCCCCAGGGCAGTTTGAAGCTGGTCTGCACCCCTTTTGTGTATTCCTGGCCTTGTTCTGACTGGGAAAGACTGACTTGAGAAATTCTTCTCTGGCATGCCTTCCCCCACCCATAATTTTCCAGCAAAAGCAGCTTGTGACAAGGAAAGGAGTTTAAGAAACTATCGTCTAGAATATAGGTTACAGCAGACAGTCTGGGGATGGAGAACAGGAAGTTAAGGCTTAAAATATGCAGAGGTCCCAATTGGTATAATGGAATTGTTTTGATAATGGGTGGTGGTAATGGCAGAAGAACATTGTGAATATAATTAACAGCACTGAAATAAAAATCTAAATGTTATTAAAAGGCGAAATGTTAGGTTGATTGTACAATAATAGAAAAGGCATTTTTTTAAAATCCAGGGAACTTCATTATACAAATAATGAACTGAGTTAAAACCTGGACTATAGTTAATAGTATAATTATAAAAAGGTACTTTCATCAATTATAACAAATATACTATACCAAGGCAAGGTGTTAATAATATGGTGTTATATGGGAATCCTGTATTTTATGTATGATTGTTCTGTAAACCCATAACTTCCCTAATAAAAAAAAATTTTAAGTGCAAGGTGAAACACTAAGTGCTCATGTCAAAGCTGCAGTAAATTATTCAGAAGATCTAGCTAATATTATTGATGAAGGTGGCTACACTAAAACACAGATTTTCAATGTAGACGAAACAGCTTTATATTGGAAGAGATGCCACCTAGGACTTTCCCAGCTAGAGAGAAGTGAATACCTGGCTTCAAAGCCTCAAAGATAGGCTGACTCTCTTGTTAGGGGCTAATGCAGCTGGTGACTTTAAATTAAAACCAATGTTCATTTACCATTCAAAAAATCCTAGGGTCCTGAAGAGTTATGCTAAATCTACTCTGCCTCTACTCTATAAATGGGTCAAGCCTGGATGACAGCACATCTGTTACAACATGGTTTACTAAATATTTTAAACCCACTGTTGAGATCTGCTGCTAAGAAAAAAAGATCCCTTTCAAAATACTACTGCTCATTGACAATGCACCTGGTCACCCAAGAGCTCTGATAAAGATGTACAATGAAATGAATGATCTTTTTTAGCCTGATAACACAACATCCATTCTGCATGAACAAAGGAGTAATTTTGATTTTCAAGTCTTATTATTTAAGAAATACATTTGAGGCTATAGCTGCCATAAGCTTTCTTCTGATGGTTCTGAGCAAAGTAAATAGAAAACCTTCTGGAAAAGATTCACCATTCTAAATGCCATTAGTGGGCATCACCATCCCAAAATTTTCAAGATTGAGGAATGAAGAAACATAAAGGGGGACTGCACTATGGACTAAAGTAGGCTTATTGCTATTCTAGCAATGGAAGAACTTGTATCATTGATATAAAGACAGTGGCCACCAGAGGTTCTGAGGGGAGGGAGAGGGAAGAATAAATGTAACATTAGGCATTTTTGGGACATTGGAATTGTCCTGAATGACATTGCAATGACAGATACAGGCCATTATACATTTTGTCAAAACCTATAAAATTGTGAGGTGCAAAGAGCAAACTATAATGTAAACTACAGTCCATGGTTGGTAGCAATGTTTCCATATGTGTTCCTCAATTGTAACAAATGTTCCACACTAATGAAAGATGCTGTTAATGGGGGAAAGTAAGGGAGGGGGAGAGAGGGGGTATATGGGAATCCCCTATATATTTGAAGTAACATTTATGTAATCTCAAACTTCTTTAAAAAAATTTTTTTTAAAAGAACATTTGTGATTAATGGGAGAAGGTCAAAATATCAACATTAACAGGAGTTTGGAAGACATTGATTCCAACCCTCATGGATGACTTTGAGAAGTTCTAGACTTAAGTGGAAAAAGTAACTGAAATGTGGTGGAAATAGCAAGAGGACTGGAATTAGAAGTGGAGCCTGAAGATGTGACTGAGTACTGCAATCCCATGATGAAACTTAAGTGGATGAGGAATTGCTTGTTATGGATGAACAAAGAAAGTGATTTCTTGAGATGGAATCTACTCCTGGTGCAGAGGCTGTGAACATTGTTGAAATGGCAACAAAGGATTTAGAATATTACACAAACTTCGTTGATAAAGCAACAGTAGGGTTTGAGAGGATTGACTCCAATTTTGCAAGATCTTCCAGGAGTAAAATGCCATCAAACAGTATCTTATACTACAGAGAAATCTTTCACGAAAGGAAACGTCAGTTGATGCAGCAAACTTCCTTGTTGTCTTATTTTAAGAAATTGCCACAGCAACTCCAACCATCAGCAACCACCACCCAGATCAGCCAGCAGTCATCAGTATCGAGGCAAGACCATCCAGCAAAAAGATTATGACTAGCTGAAGGCTTAGATGATGGCTAGCATTTTTTAGCTACGAAGTATTTTTAATTAAGTTATGTACATTGATTTTTAGACATGATGTTCTTGCACACAGTAGTTTGCAGTATAGTGTAACATTTATATGCACATTTATATAACATTTATATGCACTGGGAAAGCAAAAAATTCATGAGACTTGCTTTATTGTGATATTCATTTTCTTGCAGTAGTATAGAACCAAATCTGCAATATCTCTGAGTTTTGCCTGTAGTCCTAGCAGAAGGATTCAGGCTAATGTCCTGTAGACTGAAAAGCCCAGGGCATCAAGTTTCCACAGTTATTGGGACACAGAGGTAATCCTGACCAGCCTAAACTTTAGGGAGTTGCTCAAGCCAGAAAAAGCAATTTGGGTTTCAGTTTCTGCTGTCTGTCCAGGAAGTGTCCTTTCTGCTGAATCCAGAGAATTTTTGCCAGTTTGGACAGTCACAGGTTATAGTATGGACTTCTGCCCAGGGAAGCTGGATGGCTTCCAACTCCTGCTTCACAAAGAACAATCTACAGTCCTAAGAAGTTGTCTGCTTGGCTGTGAGCCACAGAAAATGAAGTTTGAAAGGATGTTTCATGTGAGGAAAAGTAGTCTTTGTAAAAGTTACTAGCAACATGAATACAAAAGATAGACTATCAGATGATTTTGAGAGGTTCAAATTGGATCAAGCCTAGAAAAACTTTGGGGAGAAGATAGGTATGGTGGCGCAGAAAGAATTGAGATTTACCTTGATATCCTCCCAGATCTGCCATTATCTCTCTTTACTCACTCTTGATACCCAAATGAAAAAATTGCCAAAAGTTTACTAAGCATCAACTAAATGCAAGGTATTGTGTTAGACATTCTGTGTAACCTAAAAAGGTTTAAAAATAATATTTGCACTCAAAGAGGTTATTATATAGTTGGATAGAAAAGTCAAGAAGGCAATCAAAACAGAATATGATAAATGCCCAAAGAATTTACATAATAAAAGTAAGTAATATGATTTCATGTAAGAAAGAATTTATCAGAGATTGAATAGTTCAGGAAAAATACCATGGGACTTGAGCTAGGATTGAAAGAAGGTATGATAGAAGCTTCCAGTTGTCAATCAATACATATTCTTCTCTTTTTGCTTAATAATAGAAACCTGATTCTATTGTGTTGTGTAGACATACAGAAAGACTGTTTAAAGGGACTCGAATTAGTTTTACACTTTGACTATTCTTCTTTTTTCTAGCATAATGGCTGAGATGCAACATCCAACTTGAACCCAATGGGAACCTTGAAGAGAGAAATCACACTCTAGAATAGTGTACCAAAGATAGGTGCAGGAAATATCTCCTTCTATGATGGAGTGAAGAGATCTATGAATATTTTTGCCAAAAATCAATGATAAAACTGAACAAAACTGTGAAAATCATTTGGGGGCAATGCAAATTGACCACATGAAAAAAAAATAATTGAGAATAATTTATTCATGAATACATTTTATTTATTCAGGTAAAAGAAGCAGGAATCTGTGGCTTTTGCCCCCAGGGTCATTTCAATTTCACCACTGCCACTACCACCAGCTCTTTCAGCAAGAACATTTCTCCTATAGAGATGGCCAGGAAAGCCATCATGTGTTTTGCCAGAGGAAATAGGCTTCATTTAGTTCAGTAGGAGGCACTGACAGTGAAAGTAGTGAACTTGGAGAGACCCAAGATGGCAACAGAGTAGGGAGCACTAACAATCAGCTCATCCCACAATATCTGTCTGGATCAACTGTTTTTGGGGACTCCAGAGACCAAAAGAACACAGTACACCATCCAGGGAAGAGAAGGAAGAGGAAAATGACATATATGTGAGTATATGAATATATATGAGTAGATTCCTCCACATTGCAAAGGTGGTTGCCCATCCTCTACTGGCAAGGCAAGCTACCTTGAGACCAATTCCCTGGCCAAAAGCAGAAGTTCCCTTTCACAAAAGCAAGGGAAGGAAAGTGGCCTGGCACCAACTACAGCTTTTGATTAGCAAATTTGGCTAACTGGATTCTAATCCTGAGCACAGATGAGGTTTAAACCTGTCAAACCACAAGAAGCCAGTAGCCTTTGTGCTATCTCCACCCCGAGCAGGAGTAGAAGCAGGAGTGATTGAAAAACACACCAGATCCCCAGGTTGGTGGGGAAAAGATTCAGCATGCCAATTTGGAGAGCCACTGCTTGGGACCCCATACCAGCAGGGGTGAAATTGAGTGTAGTTTGATCACTTTCTTGGGGCAGAGCAGGTAGATTCACCCCACTCTCCTTAAAGGGCTGTGGCACACTTGGCCCTGATGTGTACCTGGAAGGAGAGGAAGCATGCACTATTTCTCTATCAGTGAGAGCAGATTCACCCCACCACTGTTTAAAGAGCTGCTGCACTCTCATTCCCAACAGACCCCAGGAAAGAGAGGAACCTGTAGTCTGATCACTCTCTCTTAAGACAGTGCAGTCAAAGTCACCCTGCCCATCTCAGGGGCACACAGCACAGGGTGTAAGAGCTGATAAAAAAATTCACATCTCAGGGCCTGGGAGCTGTACAACAGTTTCATCCAGGTAGGCTGGCAACCTCAAACCCAACCACATCCCCACCAGAATCTAAGTCAGCCCAGAAATAAAGGCACAGAAAAATCTTAGGGCTGTAGAGAACAACTAGATAAATATTGCTACCTTCTGGGTATGTTATGAAAGCATAGATTTGGAGAGATGTCAAAGAGAAGATTGGAGACCTTTGGGGTCTCTTCTCCAAAGCATATTGGGAATCAATCTACACCCCTGTAGCAGATTGATATTATTTGTGATAAATAATCAATAAAGATATTGATTATGTTTGTAAACTGGTCTGTTCCTCTAGACCTGATACCCTTTTATTGCATTAAATTCAAAGGCTTTATGTTTGCTTGATTAAATCAAGATTAGGGCTTTGATTTGACCATGTTAGTAGGGTGTAACTCAGTTTAAGTCCCTGCTCCCTTGGTGGGCTATATAAATGGGCACTCAAGGAGACATAGAGGAAGGCACAGGAAGAAAGAGAGCTCCATAGACACAGAAAAGGAGAGAACTTAATCATTTCAGTCCTGCCATGTGACAGAAAGGAGAAGGCTCAAATAGCTAAAGCCCCAGGGAAAACTGAGCCATTCACCTTATAGTTTGCAGCTGAATACACCAGAGCCCCGAACAGCTGAGAAGGCCTGGAAAGAAACGACCCCTCCAGCCTAGAGCCGAGATTGGAAGAAGCTGGGCCTATGGAGCCTTAAAGAGGAAGAGAAAGGTTAAATCCTCACAGAGATTGGCAACCATCTTGCTTCAACACATGGCAACATACTTGGGTGAGAAAATACCTCTTATGGTTCCTTGAGTTGGAGTCTTTAGGTCCTTGTAACTGTAAGCTTTTACCCCAAATAAATACCCTTTATAAAAGCCAACAGATTTCTGGTACTTTGCATCAGCACCTCTTTGGCTGACTAATACCATCCCCTTCATAGGTCCCCTAGGCCTGTTTTTACTGGGAAAACTGAGCTGGGAAGGTTGTCTCCAGGAGGACACTCTTACCAAAATTAACCCTCTAGGTAATTAAAAATAGAGAGAGGCAAATAAAAAACAAACAGAACAGACTAACATTCCCAGAGGAGGAACAGGGGAAGCTTTAGCAAAATACAACCAATAAGAAAGCCATAGGCTAAAGGGGGAAAGTGAGCACAGAATAAATACATCAAAACATCAGCTACCAAGACACCAGTAAAAAATTATGAGCCATATTAAGAAACAGAAAGATATGGCCCAGCCAAAGGAACAAATTAAACCTTCAGATGAAACACGGGATTTGAGACAATGAATCACATATATCCAAACAAATCTCCTTATTAAATTCAATGAGATGGCTAAAAAGAATACTGATATTAGGAAGACACTGGGTGGACACAAAGACGAATTTGAAAACTTAAAAAGAAAAGTAACAAATCTTATGGGAATGAAAGACATAATGGATGAGATTAAAAATATATTAGAGGCATAAAATAGCAGATATGAATTGGTTGAGGACAGAAAAAGTGAGGTATAGGACAGAGCTTCTGAACTGGAAAACACAAGAGAATAAAAAGAGAAAAGAATGGATGAAATAGAACAGGGTCTCAGGGAATTGAATAACAATGCAAAACATACATGTTATAGGTGTCCCAGAAGGAGAAGAGAATGGAAAAGGGACAGAAAAAATATGTGAGGAAATAATGGCAGAAAATTTCCCAACTATTATGAAAGACATAAATATAGATATCCAAGAAGGACAATGCACCCCAAACAGAATAGATCCAAATAGAACTACTCTGAGAAACCTACTATTCAGAATGTCAAATTCCAGAGATAAAGAAAATTCTGAAAGCAGCAAGAGAAAAGCTATTAATCACATAGAAGCAATGCTCATTAAGACTAAGTAACAATTTCTCATCAGAAACCACGGAGGCGAGAAGATGGTCATATGATATATTAAAGTTTCTGAAAGAGAAAAACTGCTGGCCAAGAATTATTTGTCCTTCGAAACTAAAGATGAGTTTAAAGACTTCACAGATAAACAAAAACTAGGAAAGTATGTCACCAAGATACTGGATTTACAATGGTTACTAAAGGAAGCTGCAACCTGAAAGGGAAAGACAGGAGAGAGAGGCCTGGAGAAAGTGTAGAAATGAAGATTATTAGTAAGAGTTAACTAAAAGGGTAAAATGACAGATAATAGCAAGATAGGACAACAGAAAGCCAAAAAATATGATGGATGAAGTAAGTAAGCCTTTACAGTAATGACATTGAATGTTATTAAAAGACAAAAGACATAGACTGGCAGAATGGATTAAAAAAAAAATCAGCCATCTATATGTTGTTTACAAGAGACTTGCATTACATGCAAGGACACAAAAAGCCAGAAATTGAAAGGCTGGAAAAAGATATTCCACACAAACAGTTATCACAAAAGAGCTGGAGTACCTACACTAATACCAGACAAAACAGACTTTAATGCAAAAGTGCAATATGAGAAAAGAAGAACATTATATATTAATAAATGGAACAGTTCACCAATAAAAAACAATAATAAATATTTATGGACCTAATCAGGATGCCCCAAAATACAAGAGGCAAACATTGGCAAAACTGAAGGGAGAAATAGATGTCTCTACAATAATAGTTGGAGATTTAAATACAACATTCTGAGATTTGGATAGATTCTATCTGGAAACAAGATAAATAAGGAAACATAGAGCTTGAATAATATGATATATAAACTAGACCAAACAGATATACATAGAACATTGCACCACAAAACAAAGGATATACATTCTTCTCAAGTGCTCATGGATATTTCTCCAGGATAGTCCATATGTTGGGTCACAAAACAAGTCTCAATAAATTTTAAAAGATTGATACCATACAAAGCACTATCTCTGATCATAATGGAATGAAGCTGGAAATCAATAACGGGGGAGAAGGAAAACTCACAAATATATGGAGGTTAAACAACACACTCTTCAACAAACAGTGGGTCAAAGAACAAATTGCAAGAGAAATTAGCAACTATCTTGAGATGAATGAAAATGAGAATACAACATAATAAAACCTATGGGGTACAGTGAAGGCAGTGCTGAGAGGGAAATTTATAGTTCTCAATGGTTACATTAAGAAAGAGCTAAAACCAATAATCTAACTCCACAGCTAGAGGAGGAACTAGTAAAAGAACAGCAAACTAATCCCAAAATGAGTAGAAGGAAAGAAATAACAAAGATTAGAGCAGAAATAAATTAAATTGAAGACAAAAAATAGAATCAACAAAACCAAAAGTTGGTCCTTTGAGAAGATCAACAAATCAACAAACTCCTAGCTAGCCTGACAAAAATAA
The DNA here is from genome assembly GCA_029593785.1 of Cabassous unicinctus. Taxonomy (NCBI): domain Eukaryota; kingdom Metazoa; phylum Chordata; class Mammalia; order Cingulata; family Chlamyphoridae; genus Cabassous; species Cabassous unicinctus. The sequence goes on from JAQZBX010001634.1 coordinate 68,779, forward strand.
CAAGAGATAAGATACAATTAAATAAACACAGAAATGAAAAGGGAGATATTATTACTGACCCTACAGAAATAAAAGAGATCATAAGAGGATACTATGAACAATTGCATGCCAACAAACTAGACAATGTAGATGAAATAGACAGATTCCTAGATGCACACAGCCTACTCAGACACTAGAAGAAATAGAAAATCTCAACAAACTAATCACAAGTAAAGAAATTGAAATAGTCATCAAAAACCTGCCCAAAATTAAAATCCCAGAACCAGATGGATTCACATGTGAATTCTACAATCATTTAAAGAAGAATTAATACCAATCTTGCTCAAATTCTTACAAAAAGTAGAACAGGAGGGAATGCTACAAAACTTATTCTATGAAGCCAATATCACCCTACTTCCAAAGCCAGATAAAAATATCATGAAACAAGAAAATTACAGACCATTTTCTCTAATGAGTATAGATGCAAAAATCCTCAATATAATACTTGGTAATTGAAACCAACAGCACATTAAAAAAATTATATTTCATGATCAAGTGGGTTTTATCCCAGGTATGCAAGGGCAGTTCAACACAGAAAAATAATCAATGTAATGCATCATGTTACTAAATCAAGGAAGAAAAGTCACATGATCATCTCGATTTATATGGAAAAGGCATTGGACAAAATCGACATCCGTCCTTGATAAAAACAATACAAAGGATAGGAATAGAAGGAACTTTCTGAACTTGATAAAGTACATACATGAAAAACCCACAGCTAACATTGTACTCAATAGTGAAAGACTGAAAACTTTTCTGCTGAGATTAGGAGCAAGACAAGGATGCACTGTCACCACTGTTATTCAATATTGTGCTAGAAGTTCTAGCCAGAGCAATTAGTCAAGAGAAATAAATAAATAAAAGGCATCCAAATAGGAAAGAAAGAAATAAAACTCTCGATATTCAGTGATGACATGACCCTATATCTAGAAAAGGAAAGCCACAACAAAGCTACTAGAGCTAATAAAAAACGTTTATCAAAGTGGTGGGATACAAGATTTAGTCTGCAAAAATCAGTAGCATTTCCATACACTACTAATGATCAATCTGAGAAGGAAGTAAAAAAAAAAAATCCATTTCCAATAGTGACTAAAAGAATCAAATATTTAGAAGTAAACTTAAACAAGGACATAAAGGACTTGTATTCAGAAAACTACAAAACATTGCTAAAAGAAGCAAAAGAAGACCTAAATAAATGGGAGGACTTTCCATGTTCATGGGTTGGAAGGGTAAGGAACCCTGAATAGCCAAATATATCTTTCAAAAGAAGCATGAGGTTGGAGGATTCTCACTTCCTGACTTTTAAGCATATTACTTAGCCACATGGTAAAAACAGCATGGTAATGGCATAAAGATAGACATGTTGACCACTGGAATTGAATTAAGAGTTCAAAAATAGATCCTCAAATTTATGATCAAGTGATTTTTGACAAGTCTGTCAAGCCCACTCATCTGGGCCAGAACAGTCTATTCAACAAATGGTGCTGGGAGACCTGGATATCTATTTCCAAAAGAAAAAAAGAAAATGTGGTATATACATACAATAGAATACAATTCAGCTGAAAGAAAAAATGAAATCAGGATGCATATGACAACATGGATGAATTTTGAGGATATTATATTGAGTGAAATAAGCCAGACACAAAAGGACAAATATTGTATGGTCTCACTAATATGAACTAAATATGATGAGTAAACTCATGGAGGTAAACTCTAGAGTATAGGCTACTAGGAGATAAAATGTGGGTTGAGAATGGAAAGTGATGCTTAATGTATGTAAATTTTTAATAAATTTATTTTAAAACTAAGGAAATGAATAGAGTTGATGGCAACACATTATAGTGTGTATAACTAATACCGCTTATTTATAAATGTGATTGTGGGGGGCGGATGTGGCTCAAATGGTTGGGCGTCCATCTGCCATATGGAGGGACCTGGGTTCGATCCCTGGGACCTCCCGGTAAAATAAAAAAAAACATATATACAGAAGGCGCATGGGCTGCCAGGCTCTGTGTGCCGGTGAGCCGCCAGGCCCTGGGAGCCTGGCAGCAAGATGATGACATAACAGGAGAGAGACGCAGGGGAGAGACAAGATGAGATGCTCCAAAAACTAGGAACCGAGGTGGCACTGGTGGCAGAACACCTCTCTCCTACATCGGAAGTCTCCAGGATCGAA
>JAQZBX010001635.1:0-80322 GCA_029593785.1 Cabassous unicinctus
CTGCTTTACATAGTTTCAGATTTATAGTCATTTGCATGTTGGATTTCTGAAAGACAAGTCTGTGAATTGTGCATTTTATATACTAAATACCAGATCACAAAATTTTAATCAAAATAGAAATACACCAATGATCATAATTTATTTGAAATACATGGGCTTTGAAAACTGAAACTAAATATGAAGTAATTGAATTAAAAAGTTTGTACATTCTGGATATTTAAAATTTATTCATCTCACTAATGCAAATATGTCCCTATAACATTCTAACAATTTAATTACGTGTCCATGTCCCAGTTCCTTAATTACTTACAACCCAAACCTGCCATCCCAAAACGTCTTACTTTCCCCTTTGCCCTCTATTGCATCTATATGAAATTCGGCAATTTTTGCTAAAACCCCCTATATCACAATTATACTAGATTATCTTAGCTTTCTTTTTACCCATAACAAATTGCCCACAATTTATCAGGTTAAAACAACAAATATTTATATATCACAGTGTCTATGGGTGAGAAATCTGGGTGTGGCTTATCTTGATGCCTCTTGCTCAAGGTTTTGAGGTTCCTGTAAAGCTCTTGGCCAGCTATAGTGTCCTACCTGAAGGCTTTAACTGAGAAATATCTAATTCAGAGGTTGCTCATGTGGCTCTTGGCAGAATTTACTTCCTCATGGGATGTTGGACTAAAAATCTCAATTGCACACTGGTTGTCTGGAGCCTCCCTTAGTTCATTCCATATAGAGAATCTCTACAGAGCAGCTCTCCATAGGGCAACTGGCTTTCCTCAGAGACAGTGACTCAGAGAGTGAAATAGAGTACATTAGATGGAAGTGACAGTCTTCCATCTAATTAGGTGGAAGGATTGTAACCTAATCTTGTAAGTGACATCCCATCACTCATGCAGCGTAAGTTAAAACCTCCAGGCCATGCTCAATGGAAGGTAATTACACAAGTACATAGATGTTAAGAATTGAGAATCTTTATGAACCATTATAGACTGCCTAGAGGAGAAAATCTTCAGGTAACACAATCTTTTGAGATTATTTGGCAGCTTCCATTTACTAATAAAATTTGTAAACTGAGCAATGGGAACTAAAAATTTTGGCAAATCACTTGCCTATCCATTACCATCAGGTTAATGGGAACTTGTTAGACTATATATTATCTTCTATTAGTCCCAGGCCCATGAAGGATGGTTTGGGGATTTTACCCTTGCCAAGAGTAATGTAATTTGTATAGCCATTTTCAAAATTAAATTCATCTCAAAAAGCTGTTTCTATAAAATAGTTAAAGAAAAATTGTTTTTAAAATTTAGAGAATATCTGGTAATATCTCTGTCTGATTTGTCTTGATTTAGTACACATGCACACACACAAAAATATAAGTTACTGTACCTTATCATTTCATGCTTAATTTTAAAGCAAAGGTATTACGCACTTGTTTAAATCCTGGGTTAGTTATCACCCTAGGCAAAAACTGACTTTTCAGGATATCAAAACTAATCAAACTTAACGTTTATTCTCTTATCAGAACATACTAAAGAGCATTGAAATGTAATGAATAGTAACTACCAAGCTTTTCTTTGGCGATTTCACTATTGGATATTAAAAATACTAAAAGCACACTTGGGATAGACATGGATGAGGAGGCTGTTCTAACATTTCATAAAACTTTAAAAAGAACAAAAAAGCATATCTCCATTATCTTGATGCTAGGAAGGAGAGTGTTAGCATTCGGAGAGAATGAATGACCCCAATTAGATATTCTTGTGAAATGGTAAGGACCTCCTAGTAAATCTGCTAATGATATTAAGAGAAGGAAACTGTTTGGAGCAGGAGTTACCTTCTTGGTATAGATTTGTTGTAATTAAACATGGAATGTAAGAATTTACATGGCATGGCTAGCTTGAGAATAGGGAGAAACATATAAGCAGTTTCCTGTCTGTATTCATTTGCCAAATGCAGCCAATGCAATATACCAGAAATGTTTTGGCTTTTATAATGGAAATTTTATTAGGGGAAAATCTTACAGTTCCAAGTTTGCAAAAATATCCAAATCAAGGCACCATCACAGATGCTTTCTCACCAAAGTCAGCTACTGGTGATCCTGCCGTCCTGCCACATGGAGAGGCAAGATGGAAGCTGATATCTGCCGAAGTCCCTGCCTTCCTCTCTGAGGCCACGCTTTCTTGGAGCCTAGCTGTGGGTGATCAGGTATTTGGCTCATCTCTTCAGCCTTGAGCTGATCCGTGTGCCCAGCCTCTCAGGGTCCTCTTTCTGTGTCTCTGTGCTCTGCTGATTCTAGACTTTGGGCCTCTCTTAGTCTCTTGGGACTTCTCTGTCTTCCTGCAGTCCTCTCTCTCATATGACAGGATTAAAATGGCAGCTTCCTTTCTCTCTACTTGTCTCTGTTTTCTCCGTTTACCCAGCAAGAGTGCAGAGTCCTAACCTGAGTCATGCCTCACTGACTGAGTCTAATCAAAAGTGATGTAATCAGGTGATCTCATTGAGATTCCCTTAACAGAATCTAATGAAACCAAAGGGTCTACACTCACAGGGATGGATTAGTTAAAAAACATAATCTCTCTTAGGGATTTACCAAATTCAAACTGCCATACTTTCCATGCAATCCAAAGGGTATAAAAAGGAGAAGTTCCAAAACCATAAGAGCTTCCTTTGTAACAGTGTTTCTGCATACACTGTCAAAACACATTTATTAATAGAAAACTGAAGTGCTTGCTATTATAGGAAAAAAATGATTTTTTTTTTTTTTTTCCATATTTGATGGTTTCGGGCTTCTCCAAGAAAAGAATGCTTTGTATGTGCTTGGTGCTTGCCTGTGTCTTTGGATCAGTAAATTTTGGTACTGGGTAACAATTATAATTCACTTGAGTGTGCTTTGATAATTCAATGCTTTGTGTTAAATGGTTTTCAATGGAAAGATCACTTTTTGTTTTTTAGTAACAACATTAAAGCTAAAAAAGCAAAGTTTTTGACAGAGATAACTCTCACAGGAAATTTGTAAATTTTATTATTATTTGAATTTCCTTATGTAATTTATGAATTAAGAAAACATGAACATATGTTAATATAACTTATTTGAATGAGATAGATCAGTGTCACAATTCACTGTTTTTATTGGTTTCCCATATATAGAAAAATTCACCAAATGTAGGTTAATATTTATGGGCTTTAGTTTATAAATGCTTTTTTTTCCCCTTTGGCTGTATAGATTTATTTTTACAGAATCATATACATCTTCAAACTGTTTCATCATATGACAAAAGACAATAGTTGCTGCATGGAATTTTAGTTGCCATCAATGCCTTGCATCAAACTATAACTGACTGACCCACTTAATAATCAAACTTGGGACTTTGGCACTGCCTACCCTATTGCAATTTCAGAAATAGAATAAACAGATTATTTGGTATTGTGTCTCCATTTATAATTTAAAAATAATTATAATGCCTGTACTTCCATGGCTGTTATTTTAGTCAAATTTGGTATAATTTCAACAACTTGCAAAAAATATATAACTGTATTAATTCATTTCCTTTTTAGGGCAGAAAGAAAAGAAACTAATGGTGGTTTCATTTTTTTGTTTAGGTGCCTTATTTGGGAGTGTTTCTACCCTAATGCGACTACATTTATTTTTAATATTTAACTTAAAAATAATGTATTAGGAAATTTTTTCTAGTTTGCTCTATTCATATGATGTATTTTCCAAAAACTGATTACCATCATGCTGCATTTTTACACTTATGACTATTTGCAGGCTGTTAGAAAAGTTTATACATCTTAGATTTTTTATTTGTGCTTGTGGGAAGAGAAAATTGAACTTTATTGAAACGATATTGTAGGAATTGATTTTTTTAAGTCTTTGGAAATCAACTATTGGATATAGGGGACTTAGTGTTTTTTTTTCTCTCTGTCTACTCTAGAAGGTTGTCGTTGTAGGTATGCACAGACTTTTGCACTATACCGGTGTGTATATTTTGTTCCCCTAAGTTTCTTCATGGTAACTCTTTTCTTTGTCTTGTTTTATCCTTGTTTAAAAGAGAATTTTAGAATGTTAGCAGCTTGAATTTTGATACCGTGGATGCTAGGAGAAGTAAAAGTTATCCCGAGGCACAATGTTTCTCTTTTTCAGAATATGAAATTTTAGTATAAAGACTGAATAGGAAACCTGCATATTTTCACTATGATCCATTTCGTAGATAGTTGGAATGGGAAAATTTGTGAAATTGCTAATCTTGAATATGACCTCAATATGTCCCTGTAAAAACCTTGAACTTATTTCTATATCCCTTCGGCAGGCAAATAAAAAAATAATAAAAATAACTTTGTAAATACAGAGAGATTTCAAAAACTTATTAATTACATTTAAGATATTCATTATAATTTAACTAGCTGTTTCATTTTATTAACATTTTAAAATCAAATGATTTTTCTGAAACCTCCTCAGTCCTCCACCCTAGCTATATTAATATTTCAAGGATACTTTTGTTTGAACTTTTCAAAAGTTGTACTTAAGAGTCTGGAATCTGCAGAGCACTTGAACTTAATCTCTTCATATATTTAGCTACCATAAAATAAGAGTTATGTGTTTATGCAAACATGAAGTTTAGTAAAATTATTACATAATCACTTAACATTTGTCTTTTTTCATTACTTGGCTTATTTAGCTCAGGTGAATAATATGTATATATGTATATATATTCAAATGCACATATACATATATTTCTCTTTAAAATTATTTCTCTAGTGTTATGCAAATTTACATTCTATTATCCATTTGAAGAGAGGCAAAATAATTCACAAATAGAAAGGCTAAAATTAAAGTATGTACAAAACTACCACCTATTCTCTTTCTCAAAGACAAAATATACTGGACATTAAGGGGGTGATTTAACTCAGGTTATTAAAACAGGGAGAATGTTCATCAATGACAAACATCTCAAAGAAAAGGAAGGGAGCCTGGCATTTTATAGAGGCCGATAAAAGGGAGTCATCTGTGAGCCCTAGGGGAGTGGAAAGGAAGAATAGACAGCGAGTCTTATCTGAAGTTGTGAACACGGTTAGTTCTATGAATATGCGAGGGCAGGGTAGCACTTTGGAGCATGAAGTACTGGGAATATTTCTTACCATACACTGTTTTATGGGAAAACAAGGCTCAGGTGAAGTCAGACATTGCCACTTTTTTTATACCCACAATTTTTTTAAAAAGTGAGACTAACGTACAAGTTTCATTTACAGATGCGTCTTGCTTATAGCATTTAGAAGAAACTACAAGTACTTAACCAAAGGTTTTCTCTGAAAAAGGTGGAGGGTTTACATTTTGGCCTGAGAATAATTTATTTCTTCAACATTCAATATGTATGGATTAAATGGTGCTTGGTTACTTTTATTGACCTCTTTTAAAAATATTAATTTAATATTTTAATATTAATTTAGAACTTGTGCATTTTAATAAGTTTAACAGCATAATTAAATGAGGCACAAGGAACACCATAGAAACAAAATATCTCTCCTATTAGAATTTTTCTTTTTAATTATAAAAACCTGAAGTTAATACTGATAGCTCAGTATTCACATCAATCTTTTACAAATACATTATTTTCATCTATATTGAATGTTGTGTGAAGCACTGAATATGTCAAAAATCAACTAGTTTGCCACAAAACTACTACATATATCACCAAAGTTATACCCCTAAATATAGTATTACTAGAAATTTTAATAATGCATTCCTAAGGAGTATAGGAAATTCATAATCTGTATGCAAAATAGTATAGAAGACAATGCCTCTAAAGCCTAATTAGTATTTATCAGAAAAATAAAACTCAGACATTCAAGCACCAAAAGATGGAAACTAGTATAATCAATATCTTTTAAACCACACAAGAAACTTAAAGATTGAAAGTACATTTCAAGTATTAAGATCTGTGAAGTAAGTTAGTATAACACGCTGTTGAGCAATTTGAGAGTCAATGCTTTGAAAAGACAGAAAAGATGGAAAAAATTAAACTGCCTACCTATAAACCCATATTAATTTTCATACCTAGGCCAGTTTTAAGGAAGCATTTAATGTTTTTACATCCTTATATATAGTATATGGTCAATTTGTCTATCTGCCTCTTTGTTTCTATTTTTCTCTACCATCTCTTAATATATTAGACAAAGAGCAATAGGGTATATGAATTATTGCTTAAGAGTTTTTTAAAGGACGAAAAACTGAAAAAATGTAGATTTATGACCTAAATTGAAAACAACAATTTACTACTGGATAAGAAATTTAAAGGAACATTCACTGAACAATTATTCAATAAGCTACTTAAATATATTATTATTTATTAGGTGTACAAAAATTTTGATTATAAGATTTAGATGTCTTAAAATCACTGCCTATGAAGCTTGTGATATCATGTGAAAGGTATATTAAGTGCTAGAGTTAAAATTAGAAATAAAACAGCTATTAGATAAAGATAAATAGTATCTATATATGTCTATTTAAGCATATTTATTTTAAGACAGAATTTTGGAGTTGTTTACTTATGAGCATAGAAATAACAATATGTAAATGAATTTCATTTGATGCAATGAAGTCTGAATAATAACAAAAACCTGAATTTCCAATTTTATTGGGAAAAAATGTATGTACTTGAAAAGCAATATGCTCCCAAATTGTAGGAAATATTATTACTGTAGTTTGAATTTCTTCAGGACTTTTTAATTCCTTCTTATCTTACCAGCTACTGGCCTCAGCCAATTCACACTGGAATCAATTTCATAATTAACAAGAGATAATATATTCTTTAAGATCGGTTGCATTTTTAAAATCTGAATTTCACACTTGTGTTATTCCTTTAGGGAAATATTTTCTGATAGTTTTCTATATATTGATTCCTTTTAGTTTATACATGTGTTTATTCAACTACTTTTCATTTAATGACTACAATTTGGAAAGCAGTGTGCTTAGAAAACAATATTGAACAAGACCATGCACTCTGCCAATGTGACACTTTCAATCTTATAGAGAAGACATATATATCATGAATAAATTATGAATGTGATAAGTATAAAGAGATGATTTACATGATTCTATTGGAATGATGATAGGGGGATACAAATTAGTCTGTGTCATTAGGCAAGACTGTCCCCCAAAAATATTTTTAAGCATATAGAGGAAAAGTAGGAGTTAGTGGTATCATTTTAGGCAGAGGAAAGTGGGGCTAGAACTTGAAGTTATTGTGGCAAACTAAAGAAACTGAATAAAGAGCAGTATAGCTAAAGCATTGATAGATAAGAGGAGAGGACTATGAAAGAAGTCTAGAAAGTCAGCAGAAAGCAAACCCTGGAAAGTATTTTTAACTCTATCAAGGATTTGGGATCCATCAAATACCAGGGAGGATCCAATATTATATACCTCAGAACAAAGTCAGATTTACATTTGTAAAATGTAACTATAACTGCAGATGAAAAATGGCTCAATATTGTTTTCTTAGCATATTGCTTTCCAATTGTAGTCATTGCTTCAAATGAAAATGTCCAAATCAAGGCTTCATCAGGTAATACATTCTCCTTGAAGACAAGCTGCTTATGACCTTAGATAACTTTCATATGGCAAGGCATGGGGTGGCATCTGCTGGTCTCCCTTCTCTTCCAGGTTTTCGTGCTTTTTTCATGCTTCTGGCTTCCTCTGACTTTCTCTCTCTCTTCCGCTGAATTTCATTCTCTTATAAAGGACTCCAGTAAGAGGAGTAAGACCTACCCTGAGCCACGCCTTACTGAAGTGACCTAATCAAAATGTCCTTAACTGGAGTAACCTAATCAAAAGCTCCCACCCACAATAAGTTCACATCCACTGGAATGGACCAGCTTTACCATCACATTCTACCCTCTGGACCTCAGAAACACATGTTCTTTCAATATGCAAATACATTCATTCCATCACAATATCCCACAAAGGCTTAAATCATTTCAGTAACCATACTAAATACAAAGTCTCATCAGAATCAATTATAGGAGTGTTCTGTCCCGGGACCCAATTCCCCTCACTCTGTGGACCTGTGAAACTTAGGCCAAGTCATCTGTTTCCAATGTACAAAGAAGGGCCAGTAATAGGGTACATTTTCCCAATGACATAGGGAAAAATAGGAAGGAAAACAGGGGTCAGGGGTCCCAAACAATTCCAAAACCCTGCAGGGCCTATTCCATTTGATTTCAAGTTCTGAGAGTCATCTATAGAACAATATCTTGTCTTCAGGGCTTGATGGAGTGGCAGACCCACCCTTTGCAAGTGCTTGTAAGTGACCATGCTTTCTGCACCACCCTTGACAATCATCTGGGTGGTGGCCAAACTCAATCCCTGGGCTCTACCCTTATCTCAGCCCTCATCAGAACTATCTTTAGCATCCATATTTCTATCAGGAGTCTTTGCAAAACAACCTAGGTCTTTTCTTCATTCTCACCATTCTCCCCGCAAAACCAATCTACAAGTTGTTTGCATATTTTTGGTATTTGCAATAACAGAACCCAATTTCTTGGTACCAAAATCTGTCTTAGTTTTCTAGGCTGCTGAAATGCAACATACCATGAATGGTTTGGCTTTCACAGTGGAGATTTAATAACTTATAAGCTTATACTTCTGAGGCCATGAAAATGTCCAAATCTAGACTTCATCTTGCAAGACATTCTCCCCAGATTTCATTGTCTCAGCTTTTGGCTTCTTCTGGCTTTCTCTCTCTATTTGAATTTCCTTCTCTTATAAAGGACTCCAGTAAAAGGATTAAGACCAACCTTGTGCCATACCTTTCTGAAGTAACATAATCCAAATGTCCCACCCACAATAGGTTCACACATAGAAGAATGGACCAGCTTTAAGAACATTATTTTCTGGGGTTCAACCAAATTCAAACCAGCACTGAGAGCAACTTTCTCAACATGATAAAGACCATTTATGACAAACACAATGTTGTAAGACTTAAAGCTTTCTCCTTAATCAAGAAAAAGACAAAGATACCTGTTTTCACCACTGCTATTAAATATTGTACTAAAAGATCTATCCACAGCATTTAGGCAAGAAAAAGAATTAAAAGTTATGTAAAATGAAAAAGGAGAAGTAAATCTATCTCTATTTGTAGATGACATGATCTATTATACAGAAAATCCAAAGGCAACTACAAGGAAACTACCAGAGATAATAAACAATATCAACAAAATGGCAGGGTATAAGATCAATGTGCAAAAATCATTTCCGTCTCCATACATAAGCAGTGAGCAATACAGAGAGGAAATTAAGAAAACAATTCAATTTACAATTGCACCAAAAAGAATGAAATATCCAGGAATAAATTTAACCAAACATAAAAAACGTGTACACTGAAATCTATAAAACATTGCTGAAAGAAACTAAAGAAGAATGTGGCAGCTTGATCTGGTTTATGAATTCCAAAAATAAATATTGGACTATGTTCATAAACTGGTCTGTCCCTCTGGGCATATTAGATTATATTCGATTCAGAGGTTTCACTTTTATTTGATTAAATAATGATTAAGACTTTGACTGGGCCACATCAGTAGGACATTGCATCCCCACCCCCTTGGTGGGTGCAGACTCACAGAGAAAAGACATGGCAGAGAATAGAGAACAGAGTTTGGAGTTTTGATCCTGGAGCCCAGGAAGTAAACACACAGAGAAGCAGATAGGTAAGGAAGGAGAGAAGTCTCCATTATACACAGGCAGAGGCCTCGGGAAGAGAGCCATTCACCTAATAGTCTACAGCTGGCTTTGTGGAGAAAGCAGAGCAGCTGATCCTGAAGAGAAATGAGCCCCAGGAAGAGAGGAACCCAGGAAGCCTGAACCCTTGGCAGACTTTGGCAGCCATCTTGCTCCAACTCATGGTAACAGACTTTGGTGAGGGAAGTAACTTATGCTTTATGGCCTGGTAACTGTAAGCTTCTACCACAAATAAATACCCTTTATAAAAGGCAACAGATTTCTGGTATTTTGCATCAGCACCCCTTTGGCTGACTAATACAAAGACATAAACAAATGGCAAGATATAACACATGTTCATGGATTGGAAAACTTAATATTGATAAGATTTCAATATTATGAAAAGTGACCTACAGATTCAATACAATCCCTATTAAAATTCCACCCCTCTTTTTTTTGCAGAAATGGAAAAATTGATTCTCAAAACCATATGGAAGTACAAGGGGCTCCAAATAGCCAAAACAATTCTTGAGAGGAAGAAGGAAGTTGGAGGACTCACACTTGCTCATTTCAAATTGTACTACAAAATTACAGTAATCAAAATAGTGTGGAAATGGTATAAATATAGACAAACAGGCCAATGGAACAGAATTAAAAGTCCAGAAATAGACATCCACATCTATAGTTAATTGATTTTCAACAAAGGTGCTAGGTATATGTAGTGGAGTTCAACAAATGGCATTGGTACAACTGGATATCTATATACAAAAGAATCAAGTTAGACTCCTAGCTTACACCATATACAAAAATTACTCAAAATAGATCAAGGACCTACATATCTGAGTTAAAAACATGAAACCCTTGGCAGATAAGATAGGGAAAATCATCATGACCTCAGATTCAGCAATGGATTCTTGGATATGGCATCAAAAGCACAAACAACAAAAGAAACAATAGGTAAGTTTGAATTCATCAAAGTTAAAAACTTTTGTGCATCGAAAGATGTTAACAAGAAATGAAAATACAACCTACAGAATGGGAGAAAAGAGTTGCAAAACCATCTAATGGATAAGCACTTAATATCCAGTATACATAAAGAACTTTTAAATGGAATAAAAATATCCAAACAATTCATTAAAAATAGGAAAAAGAATTGAATAAACCTTTCTCCAAAGAAGATACACAAATCATCAATAAGCACATGAAAAGATGTTCAATATCATTAACCTTTAGGGAAATGCAAATCAAAACAACAATAAGATATCACTTCACACAGAATAGAATGGCTATTATTTTAAAAATTGAAATTAACAAGTGTTGGAGAGGATGTGGAGAAATTGGAAGTCTACCATAATGTTAGTGTTTAGGTATATACCTAAATAAAGTGAAAGCAGTGCCTCAAACAGATAGTCTTTCAACAATCTTTATGGAAGCATTATTCTAAGTAGGAAAAATGTGGAAAAAAACGAGTGTTTGTCAACAAATAAATGGATAAACATAATGTGGTTGTATTAGTCAGCGAAAGGGGTGCTGATGCAAAATACCAGAAATCGGTTGGTCTTTATAAAGGGTGTTTATTTGGGGTAGGAGTCTCCAGTTACCAGCCATAAAGCATACGTTTCTTCCCTCACCAAAGTCCATTGCCACGTGTTGGAGCAAGACATCTGCCAACGTTTGCCAGGGTTCAGGCTTCTAGGGTTCCTCTCTTCCCAGGGCTGCGTTTCTCTCCAGGCTTAGCTCCTCTGTTTACTCCACAAGGTCAGCTGTAGACTATGAGTCTCTCTAGGCTTTGCTTCTCTCCACAAGGCCAGCTGTAGACTATCAGGCGAATGGCTTGTCTCCATCCCTGGGCCTACTCTCCTACCTCATGACCAAGCTCTCTTACTTCCCAGGGCTCCAGCTCAAGACTCCAACATCAAAACTTCTACTCAAAACTGTTCTTAGCCATGCCTTTTATATTTGATTCCTGCCCCACCAAGGGGTGGGGCTCAATTAACACCCTAATCATAACTTAATCATGTCCAGATTAGCAGACCAGTTTACAAGCATGATCCACTATCTATTTTTGAAGCTCATAATTACATCAAACTGCCAAACTACTACAGTGGTCAATACAAACAATGAAATATTATTCAGCCATAAGAAAGAATGAAGTTCTCAGACATGCTGTGATATGGAAAAAACTTTGCAAACATTATGATTAGAGAAATAAGCTACAAATAGGAAGATATATTATATGATGTCACCTATAAGAAATGTCTGGAAATAGCAAAATTTCAGTCAGATAAATTAGAAGTTACCAGGGGATAGGGAGGAGAGGGTAAGTGGGAGTGTGTATTTGGTGGGTCCAGTGTGCTTGTAAATAAAATCAATTTAAAAAAAAAGAGTTGATGTTGAGAGACAAGTTAAGATATTATTAGAGTAGTCCACATGGAAAATTAAGTCCAGTTGTAATTGAGGAACAAGAGGATAAATCAGTTTCAGAAACATGAATGAAATATCATAAACTGGATTTATAAGAATCATGAACAATTCCAGATTTTTGATTTAGGGAACTGGGAAAACTAGTTCCCTGGTTTAGGAAGCACAGAAGTCAGTATATTTGGAAGGAAAGATGATGTTAAATGAGAAGAACCTTTAAGACAATCAAAAGTGGGTGGGTGGAAACAATCCAAGTATCCATCAACAATTAAATAGGTAAACAAAATGTTTGGGTTGAATAACCAGGTTATGGAACAATATTAGCTGGAGATATAAATACAAGGGACTTCAAATATGGATTATAATTGAATAATTGGAAGAAGATGCAGCCTGAAAAGAAAAAAAAAATGTATCAAGACCAAATCTCATAGAACCTCTCATAATTAATGGTGGTATAAAGGAAGAGGAGCTTACAGGACACTAACAATGACTGAAGCCTTAAAGTGGCACTGTGTGGTATTACAAAATCCAAGAAGAATATTTCTGGAGGTGCTCAGGGACAAATTTACAGAAAGCTTGTGCTAGGACAAGGCATATTAGGATTCAGATATAGCCATTGCATTAGGGATTTGGGGTCAGTACCAACCTTATTTAAGGCAGTTTAAAATAGTCTTCTAGGAAGCTTCCCTTGGAATGTGATGAGGGTTTGAAAATAGTGTGCCTTAAGAACTCTACAGAAAAATTTTACTATTTTAGCTCCATTGGTGCAATGTCTACTTATATCTTGAAAACAGACATTAGATACTTACTAACACTCATCTCGTTTTTTTGATTCAATATATATTTATATAATCATATAATATAACATACATGACAAATTTTTTGATATTTCATAATTGTCCTTCTTTGCTTTCAAAAACATTTTTTTCTTTTTAAGAGAGTTATTTATTATCAACGAATTCTAACTTAAATTCAGTTTTGTGGAGTCCTGTAAAAGAACATTGTATGCCCCTCCACAACTTTTTCACAGAATAGACTTTAGATTCAGACAAAAGGAAGAATGGGAAAAATAATTATTAGAATAAATTTCTAGTTCAGAGATTCAATACTTTTGGCATGTTAGGAATAACTTCATGTTTATAGTAAAGATGGAGATATGGATAAACAGCCACTACACACCTGCTTCTCACTACCAACCCATTTCTAAAATCTGTTTGGCAATCTTTACCAGGAATAAATTGGTAATTACATCCAGCATCTTCTTTTTCCTATTCCTACCCCTCTTTTCTACTCCTATAGAATCTTTTCTACCATGGCAATAATTCTTGTAAGAGCAGAAAATTTATAAAACTGAATAGCATGTAAACTGTGAAGAGAGTGGATATGCCCCTATTTAAATCAATCTATAATTATCCAGAGGGAAATAAGCAGATTAAGAAGAAAGGTCGAGGAGCCAGAATAAACAAATAACTTAATCCTCCCTTGATATAGTTTGTAGTCAGTTACTCAGAAATTGATTAATAGCTGTTTTAGATTGCTAGGACTGCCATAACAAAGTAACATAGAGTAATTGGCTTAAATACCAGAAATTCATTGTCTCACAGTTCTTGAGGCTAGAAGTTTAAAATCAAGGTGCCAGCAGAGCCATGCTTCCTCTGAATGGGAAGAATCCATTGCATGCCTTTCTCCTGACTTCTGGTGCATAGCCAGTAATACGTAGTGTTCTTTGGCTTGTAGCCGCATAACTCTGTCTCTGTCACATGGCCGTCCACCTCTCTGTCTCTCTCTTAATGACTGTCTCCATATTTCCTCTGTTTATGGGGCACCAAAATATTGGATAAGAGCCCACATTAATCATGTTTGGCCTTCACTTAACTAATAGCATCTTGAAAGGTCCTATTTCCAAGCAGATTCACATACCAGTACCAGAGGTTAGAATGTGAACTTATATTTTGGGGGGACACAATTCAATCCCTAGCAATAACTAAAATTAAATTCAAAATTGAATGACTAATGTGGAAATTATCTGTTTAACTCATTAGTAAGTCTGTAAATTCATTTATCTAAATTCACAATTAAAGATGTTTTATCTAGAAATCTTTCCTGTGTGCAAAGGACTACAATTAAAGTATAGAATATGATTACATAAATCAGATAACTAAGAGTAATGACCATTTCTTTCTTTTCTCTTGCCACAACCAAATGCTCAGTGTTTCTGTAAATTTTACTTCCTATCATATTTAGTACGAGTTTTTTTTTCTTTCTAATTCCTTTTATTTAGACCTTCATCATCTTTTACAAGGATTATTGGAATCATTGCATAAAATACTCCCTTTGTTAATATCATACCCACTTTGATATCCTATATACATCTATGAAATTCAAGCTTCATAAATTTAATATATTCATACTTGGTTTATATTGCTTCAATGACTCCTTATGATCCAGGTCCCAAGGGATCAAAAATTACTTTCTACTTTCCAAAACAGATCCTTAGTTTTCTAGTCCTTGAATTTCTGGGCAATATTTTCATCTTCCTCATGTCTGAAATTTCTCATGATTCCTTAAAGCAATGTTTCTAATATATGCCCCCAATATACTTTCAATAAGCATGCTATAAATTGCATGGTAATATTGAATTGCACTACTTGTTTCCATTTCAATGTTTCTAATCAACCTGTACACATTTCTTGTGGTAAGGGACTTGGTAGTGTTTTTCTTTTATTCCCAGCACTTAGCATGATGTCTTCCATAATTTGGTACCCAATATCCAGTTTAATGAATGAATGATTTGGGTATAAACGAGATAATTCTTGTTTTTTAAAAGATCTTAATTGTTTTTGGAAGACAGACAAATAGGTAAGTGAAGAATAAGGCAAAATATGAGTGAAATAGCATCTAACTACAATTGATATACTGGTGAAGTACAGAAGAATAAAAACTTATTTTCAAATAATCCATTTTTATTCATATCATATTTACAGAATTTTGAATATTAAATGAAGTAGAAATTTCTGGTTCTTCATAATTTCTTCTAATTACTTGCTCACTTAATTTCTGCCTAGGGAGGCAGAAATTTGGGATTAAATCTAACTCGACTCTATCTAATGCTGGAGAGGAAAAGGAAAGCAAAATGCAATATACCAAAGAATATGGTTATGAAGTCAAGCATCATTTCATCAAGATTTCTGATAATATCACAGAAGTCACATTTGTTTCTAGGGAAGAATCACTGTGTATCTATATCTGTGTGTGTGTGTGAATATATGCTGTTGTTTCTTAAAGAAAATGTTCATTGTTTCTTAAATAAATTTTCTGAGTGTTTCCAACCATAGTATTCCTTTAGGCCAATTGATTTTATGGTACTTACCAATGTCATGTCATAAAAATTGTGCTGTCAGTCTATGCTCATACTTTAATGCTCAGATCTACAGGAAAGCTAAGAAAAGAAGAAAAATAAATGTGTAGTAGAGATATGCCTGCTAAAAAATAGACAAAATCATTTTTAATCCTATATTGTTTTATTCTGATAAAAAATGAACTCATATTTATTTGGTTTGTATAGAAACAAAATTAGAGAAGCACTCAAACATGGTAGAGGCATGGGAAGGTGATATATATGGGAGAGACAAAATTATTAGCATTTATCTATGCTAACTGAAAATTTAACAGATTCTCAGCATCAAATAATTGAACACATTCAGAAAAAAACATTCTGAAAATTTTTTCAGAAAAGGAATTTAATACAGTAATTTAGATAGTTCATAGAAATTCTAGGTTAGCCAAACTGTCTAATTTAGAAGCTATGCAGGCAAGGACAATATTGAAAACTCTTCAGTGGAAGATTTCTACAAAAGAGCCACTTCCACTGGACACAAACACAACAAGTACACAACATTGAAACTGGGTATTGGGAATAACGTGCTTACTTCATTATATGGCTAACTTTATTTATTTATTTATTTATTTTTAAAGACTTATTTATTTATTTATTTATCCCCCCCTTGCTGCTTGCGTTTGCTGTGTCCATTTGCTGTGTGTTTTTTCTGTGTCTGCTTATCTCCCCCTTGCTGCGAGGTCTTGCTGCATCAGCTCACCGCCCCGTGCAGGCCGGCCTGCCCTCACAAGGAGGCCCCGGGAAGCGAACCCAGGGCCTCCCATATGGTAAATGGGAGCTCTATCGATTGAGCCACACCTGCATCCCTATGGCTAACTTTAAACTTACAGTTCAGGCAGTTATATCTGATTTGCTGAATCTCCGTCATATTTCTATAATTAATTGCAAGGGAGACTGGAAAAACATGCTTCTAGTTTGGGAAGGTTGTATTTATGCTGTGGAGAATTCCACAATCATTTGAAAGGTGTTCAAAAGATATTTGGCATTACTTCTGATTTCAGCTCTGACATTAAAGGAGCATGAAAGCTGTCACTTCCATCTTTACAACAAGAAAAAAAAAAAAGATTAAAAAAAAACCCTGAAAAATCTATGAGTTTTCCTGCATCCAGCAAAGAATTGCAATCACAGAGAAAATCACCATCCCAACATCTGGAGGCAGGTGAATACAAAGAATCACAGGCAAGACTTGATTACCTGGAGCTGTAGCTATAGGAGCTATAAACTGGTAGTAACACTTAAATAGCAATTATGATCTATTGCTGTCTGAGTGTGGAATAGTATGAGAGTAAGAAACTTCTCGGAGCTGTTGTTTTAAGAGGCCTCCACCAATTTCATGGGTTTTTCCTTAAGGAACATCATCAGGTTCTCAGCCAAGGAAGATTCCCTCCTGCTTTTGGCAGAGGGCTTCTAGAGAGAGAAAAAGTAACCATCTTGAAATGCACCCAGAGCATTTTCCATAACAAAGATCTACTCTCCAAGGAAAAAATACTTTAGCTGAGCCTTATCCCTCTTAGGGAAAATGTCACTTACTCAACTCTACCTTCCTCTAACCTCTCTGTCTAAAGTGAGTGGGAGCGATCTAAAACACTTTTAACTGTGAAAGGCCAAAAACATAAGGCCACTAAAATACTGAGATTTAATCATAATGTAATAGATGGTTTCCTTTCCCATGCACTATATCAGCATATCAAGAAAGCTTCAAATTAATTACAGTGGAGTATAGCTGAAAAAGCTAAAGGACGCAGAAAAAAAAGGACAAGAAAAAAAAGGACATTGTAGGCCTTTGAAGCCTGTGATACCAAGCAAAAGCTGATTCTTGCTTTATGCACATGAAAGACCAAGAAAAAGAGTTGTATTTTGTAGCACATAGCAAGGAGCTCAGATGGCCTAAGGGCCTTAAAGTTTGTCTCCCTGAGTTTGAGGAGTTTGGGGTTTTTAATGCACTTTAAATAAGGGAGGGTGGAGTGGTACCATTTCAATACAAGGGTAAGATCAGTCTGGAATAATCATCAAAAAAGCAGGCCCTAGTTTGAAATGACCTTTTACAAAGGGTGAAGTCACTCTAGCAAGTTTCAGTAATTTCAGGTATTAATTTTTGGCTATTCTATAATATACTGGAGAATTTTAAAAGATCTATACAATGATTCCATAACCATAATCATTTGTTAATTTTTAACTCTCAGTTATAACTATGGCACTTATATCAGCAGCACACATTAAACACAGCTCAACTCCTAGCCAGTTATCATAAATTTAATGGATATTTACCTCAGTTTCTATTGCCTAATACATGATGCTCAGGTTGCAACAAACAATTAGAAGGTGTGCTATAAGGCAAGGAAAGCAATGTCTGAAGAGAAAAAGCAAACATCAGAATCAAACTCAGATGAGATGGATGTTAGGAATTATTGGACAAAGAGTTTGAAATGGCTATGATCAATATACTAAGGACTCTAATGGAAGGTAGACAACATGCAAGAACGGATGGGCAATGTAAGAAGAGAAATGTGGACTTTAAGAATGAATCAAAAGGTGGAGCAGATGTGGCTCAAGCAGTTGGGTGCCTGCCTCCCACATTGAGGACCCAAGTTCTGTTTCCGGTGTCTCCTAAAGAAGAAAAGAGCAGACAACGAGCAAAAACAATGAGCAAATAGATGAGGAAGTAATCTTGGCAGGGGAGGGTGTAGACTGAGTCAAAAGGAAATGCTAGAAGCCAAAGAAAACAAAACACTGTAGCAGAAATGAAGAATATTTTTGATGAACTTATTTGTAGACAGAACACACTGAATAAACAATCAGTGAGCATAGGTCAATTGAATTTTCCAAAGCTGAAATGCAAGGAGGAAAAAGATTGAAAACAAAAAGGAACATCCAAGATCTGTGGGACAATTCAAAGTTGTAGCATAGATATAATGGAATAACACAAGAGAAGAAGAAAAAGAAAAAGAGGAAAATAAGTATTTGAAGTAATAATAACTGAGAACTTTCTGAAAATAATGACAAACACCAAACCTCCTGAAAATTCAAAGAACACCAAGCAGTAAATACCAAAATGTCTATACCTAAGCATATCATATTCAAACGGCAAAATTCCAAAGACAAAAGAGAAAATTTTGAAAGGAGCCAGGTGTGGGAGGTGCACCTTACCAAAAGAGACACAAGGACATCAGAACCCATGCAAAGAAGAAGAGACTGGAATATTATAGTAAAAAGAGTTTAAAAATAAAAACTACCAACCTAGGATTCAATGTCCAGCAAAAGCATCC
The DNA here is from genome assembly GCA_029593785.1 of Cabassous unicinctus. NCBI lineage: Eukaryota > Metazoa > Chordata > Mammalia > Cingulata > Chlamyphoridae > Cabassous > Cabassous unicinctus. Next base: position 18,803 of record JAQZBX010001635.1, read on the forward strand.
TTCATAAATGAAGGTAAAATATGTACTTTATCATACAAACAAAAAATGAGGGAATTCATAACCAGAAGACATGACCCTGAGGAAATGTGAAAAGAAGTTTTTCAGGAAAAAGAAAATCATTTAGATCAGAATCTTAGTTCTAAATCAAGAAAGGAAGAGTGTTGGAGAAGGAATAAATTAAAGTAAAATAATTACTTTTGTTTTCTTATTTTTATTTATTTATTAGATACTATTTGTTCAAAGTAATAATGCTAACACTGTATTTGTTGATTATAGCATATGGGAGAGTGAAATGAATGATAACAATGTCTTAAGTAATGGGAGGGAGGAATTGGGAATATTCTGTTATAAGGCATCTGCACAACCCATGAAGTGGTATAGTTTTATTTGAAGGTGGACAGTTGTAAATCTAAATTGCAAATACTATGGCAATCAATAGTTTGTTAAAAGAAATATAATTGATATGCTAACAGAGGAAATAAAATGGAATCACTTAAAAAGCTCAATTAAAACTAGAGAAGTCAGAAAAATGGGAGAAGAAAAAAGAATCAAATGACAGCTGATATGAATATAAAATAGTTTAAATCATTGTATATACTAATCCTAATATATCGATAATTGTCATCAAGATGAATGGTTTAAACAGACCATTTAAAAGAAAGATTGTCACAGTCAATGAAAAGACAAAACATAACTATATATTGTCTACAAGAAACCCTTTTAAATATAAAGATTCAGATAGTTTAGAGTAAAGGGATGGAGAAAGATATACTGTGCCAACACTGATCAAAAGAAAGCTAGAGTTGCTATATTAATTTCAGACAAAGCAGACTTTCAAAAAGAGAGACAGATAAAGAGTGGCAGTACATAATGATAAAGGAGGGGGGCGGGATTATCCAAGAAAACCTAACTATCCTTAAAATGAATGTACCCAACAATAGAGCATCAAAACATATAAGGCAAAACCTGAGCAAAATTGAATGAAAAATAGACAAATCCACTATTATTTGTACATCTTGTTACTCTTGTTCAACATTTTACTGGAAGTCTTAGAGAGTGTAATTAGACAAAAAGGAAATAAAAGCATACAGATTGGAAAGGATGCATTAAAATTGTCATTGCTTTAGATGATATTATGGTCTACTTATAAAATTCCAAATAATTGACAGTCTCCTGGAAATAGTGTTTAGGCCAAGGTCATATGATATAGTTTTATCTAAAAAAGTAAACTGTTTTCCTACATGCCAGCAATGAAAATTTGAAATTTGAAATAAAAAATAAGGCTACTTACAAAAGCATCAAAATTTGAAATATTTAGATATAAATGTAACAAAATATGTACTGGATATATGTGGAAAACTATTTAATTCTGGTGAAAGAAACCAAAGAAGATCTATATAAATGGAGAGATATTCCATGTTCATGAATTGAAAGGCTTAATATTGATAAAATAATTTTTCTTCCAAAAATGATCAATAGATTCAACACAATCTCAATCAAAATGACAGCAAGCTATTTTATAGACAGAGACAAACTGATTCCAAAGTTTCTATGGAAAAAAAACAAACCCTAGAACAGCCAACATAATATTGAGGAAGAAAAAGGTTGTGAGTCTCACATGACCTAATATGGATTTGATGACATACTATAAAGCTACAGAAATAAAGTCAGCGTGGTATTGACCAAAGAATAGACATGTAGATCAATTGGACAGATTAGAGAGCCCAAAATAGAGCCTTGACAAAAGAGTGACAGCAATTCAAGGTTAAAGGATATTCTTCTCAACAAATTGTGCTGGAACGTTTGGATGTCCACATGCAAAAAAATGAACTTAGCCTCAAGCTTAACACATTTCACAAAAATAAACTCAAAATTGATCATGGGCAACAAAGTAAAAACTAGATGAAATGAGGCCTTGTCAAACTTAAAATCTTTCATGCACAAAATACTTTATCACCAAAGTAAAATGCCAACCTAGACAATAGAAGAAAATATTTGGAAACAACATATCCAATAAAGGCTTAATATTGAGAATATATAAAGAAATCCTGCAACTCAACAACAAAAAGAATAACAACCCAATAAAAAATGGGCAAAGACTCAAATAGACATTGTTCAAAGAAGATATACAAAAGGCCAAAAACACATGAAAAGAGTCCCAATATCTTCAGCCATTGGGGAAATGCAAATAAATACCACAATGAGATATTGCTCCACACCCACTCAGATAGCTACTCTTAAAAAAAAATGGGGTGATGGGAATTCTGTACATTATGGATGATTGTGTTGTAAGCTCATAACTTCTCTAATAAAAAATATAAAAAATAAAGGAATATTATAAACATTGGAAAAGATGCAGAGCAATAGGAACACAACATTTGTTGTTGGTGGTGATGCGACTGCTTTGGAAGACAGTTTGGCGGTTCCTCAAAAAGTTTAGCATAGAATTATCATATGACCCAGCAATCCCACTTCTACTTATATATACCCCAACTAATTAAAAGCAGGGACTCGAACAGATATTTGCACATTGTTATTCACGGTAGAATTATCCACAATTGCCAAAAGATTGAAGCTACCCAAGTATCCATCAACCAATGAATAGATGAATAGAATATGGTATATATATATATATACAATGGAATATTATTCAGACTTATAAAGGAATGAAGTTTGGATATATGTGGCAGCATGGATTAATCCTGAAGACATAATGTTGAATGAAATAAGCCAGGCACAGAAGGATACATATTACTTGATCTCACTGACATGAAATACTTGGAATAAGCAAATTCATAGAATCAGAAACCAGTCTATAGTTTACCAGGGGCAGTGGTGAGATAGGATATGGGGAGTTAATGCTTCAAATGCATAGCATTTCAATTTGGATTGCTGGAAATGTTTTGGTAATGGATGGTAATGATGGTAGCACAATATTGTGAGTGTAATTAATATTACTAATTTATATATTTGAATGTTGTTACAAGAGAAATTTTTGGTTGTATATCTATTACTAGAATATAAAAAAGGAGAACTATACAACACAAACTGTGAATCCTAATGTAAACAATGGACTATAGTCAATAGTACAATTATAAAAATGTTCTTTCATGAATTGTAATAAATGTACCACACTAATTCAAGGTGTCAATACTATTGTGGTATATAGAAATTCTGTATTTTATGCATGACTTTTTTCTGTAAACTTACAACTTCCATAATGAAAAAAAAGGGAAAAATGTTCATAGACCAAAATTAAATTGCAAAACTGTAAAATTTCTAGAAGAAAACATAAGGGAAATCCCAATGATCTTGTGTTTGATGATACGTTTTTAGATAAAAGAATCATAAGAATAAAACATCAAGGTAAGACTGTGGGAAAAATATTTTCAAAACCCATACCTGATCAAGGACCTCATCCAGAATATATTAATAACTCTTAAACTCAAGAATAAGAAACAAACAAACAATTAAAAGAAATGGGCAAGAAATCCAAACAGACACCTCACCAAAGAAGATACACAAAGGCAAATAAGCATATGAAAAAGTTCCCAATATCATATGTCATTAGAGAATTTCAAATTAAAACAAAAATGAGACACCACTACACACCTATTAAAATGACTAAAGACCCAAAACTGACAATACCAAATGCTGATATATGCAGAATAGCAAGAACTGTCGTTCATTGCTGGCAGGAATGAAAAATAGTACAGCCACTTGGAAAGACAGACTGGCAGTTTCTTACATTGTTAAACACAATATTACTATATTGTAGTGTCCCTAAGTATTTACCAAACTGATATGAAAATATATGTCTACACAAAACTCAGCATATGAATTTTTATTGCTGCTTTATTCAGAATCACCAAAAACTAGAAGCAAACAAAGGGTCTTTTAATAGAGGGAAATGGATAAACAAATTGTAGTACCTTCCATACAATGAAATTATATTAAGGAAGCGTAAATGAATATTTTTAAGTGAAAGACACCAGTCTATAAAGGCTAATATAGAAATTGAAAGGTCATTCATATAAAGGCCAATTATATGAAATACTGAAAAAGGCTAAATAAGAGAGAGAAAAAGATGAGTGTTTACCATGGGTTTGAAGGAGATATTGTTGAATAGGTAAAAAATATATATATAGAGAGAGAGTGGTGAAACTATTCTGTATGATATTGTAAGGGTGGATACATGACATTAGGCATTTGTCAAAACACAATACACATATACGTAAATACTACATATTGTTTCTCCTACTGCAGCATGCAATATATAAAGCTCTTTACATTGTTTATTTTCCATCTAAAATAATTTTTTTAAATTATAGTAATAATTGCTGAAATAAAATTTGAACAAAACAAACATATAAAAGGATATAAATAAAAAGTAATCATTATTCTACCATACAGTGCAGTTTGGGTAATACCTTCTAATCTTTGTTCTGTTTATATTAAAAATGGTTCTGCCTTTATGTATCATTTTATAGATCATTTTATGTATCTATGCATCATTGTTAAACAATAGCCGTAAATTATTTTATAACCTCACATTGAAAATTGGGATCTCTCTCTCTCTATATATATATATTTTTTTTTTCCCTCCTTCAATTTACTTGTACTTGGGGATGCTTTTCAATCAATAGAGTACAGCAGAAATAATCTCATGGGACTTCCAAAGTTAGTTAATAAAAATCCATGCATCTTCACCCTGGTGCTAGAGAAACGTTACTCACTAGAAATTTCAGGTCAGAATCCTCTGTCTCAGAATACAGCCACCCTGATGTGAGAACACAGCCACAAAGAGAGGCCACATGGAGTTGCTTTAGTAAACAATCCCAGCTGAGCCCAATCTTCATTTGAGGCCTGCCCATGCTTAAGACAAATGAATGAAGAAGGCTTCAGATGATGCTAACTTCTATTCATTTGTATAAATCCTTCCTTTCAAGCCTTCTGTACTGGGGAATCAGATATCGTAGTACAAGACCCAAGCCACCCCCACTGTGCCTTGTCCAACTTCCTGACCCAAAGAGACCATGAGCATAATAACACATGTGTTGTTTAACACCTTTGAGTTTGGGGTGATTTGTTATGCAGTAATAGTAACCAGTCAGACTGTAAATATGTTTTTCTCTGTTTTTATAACTATTTTGAACAATTCTTTCTGTCATTAAAAATTCTTTTTTTTTTTTTTTACTGGAAGCATGTAATTCCATCACATATCTTATTGAACCATTTCATGTTAATAATTTAAAATGGCATGTGTCTTGCATTATGTTTCTATTGGATAACACAATTCTAAGTTAATTAGAGCAAAATGTAGCACAGGACAAAACTACCTGGGCTTTATTTACCATCTGAGTTATTTTCCACTTACACAAATAAGAGTGCTTGGAATAAAATGTAGAATCATTTCTTGCTTTCACCATTGTCCATGATCTCAGAGACCTTAGGTATGGATAAAATAGATATTAGTCATACATTTCTCTACTGGAGTAGCTACTGCAGTCGCTTCAGGGTTATTGCCTCTTTTTGCACTCCTGTTTTATGTTCTCTTTCTTCTGTCTGCATGGAGTGACTCTCTGTATACTACAGACTAGGAAGTATAGAGTAATTTTGAAACCATGGCAAATTGCTTAGTTTCTATTCTCTCATATTAACTTAAGAATAATATACCAATTTCAGAAGGATATTATAAAGATATGAAATTGATATAATATTGACTACTTCATTGTATGCAAAGCCTATTCAACAGAAGTAAGATAGATATTTAAGTTATATAACAGCTAATATATGTTATAAGAGCACACATATATAATAACAAAATATAGTATATAAGGTTCTTTAAACATGCATATTAAAATGTATATATAAATTATATACTTTACATTAAAATGTTTATATAAATTATATACTGTGTGTTTATATATTGCATTTATTTTATGTATAGCCTATATATTTTTACCTTTGTCACAGGAAGATTAGGATAAATTCTACAATATACAGTCATACCTTGGTACTCTACTACTTTGAAACTCTTCGAATTTGGTACTCAATGTAATTTGACGTGAACATTTCATCCCATTACTAGTCATCTGTTTGTTATTCGATGCGCAAGCTAGAAATTGTCAGTGTGGGTTGACTTGTGATTCTCTACTCTTTCCAGCAGAAACAAAGGGTTATGCATTAGTTACGAGGTACCTCTTGCCCTGTGCATATCCCATTGAGGTCTTAACTTAGCTTTTGTGGTCATTTTATGTATTTTTGCATTTTTTTTCCCTCATCGTGAGTCCTAAGAAAATGAGTAGTGATAGCTCTAAGCAGAAAAGAAAATTACTTCACACCACCACTGAGCAAAAAAAAAAAAAGAAGTAATAGGTAAATATGAGAGCGATATTCGGATTACTGATCTTGCTAGGGAATACAGAATGCCTAGAACAACGGTCTCCACCATTGTTAAGAATAAAGAAGTGATAAAAAAAAGTCTGATGTTGTGAAAGGAGTTAAAGCAGTAACAAAGCAGCATTCCCAAGCACTCGAGGAAGTTGAAAAGCTGTTATTAATTTGGGTAAACGAGAAGGGAGAAGCCGTTAGCGGCGACAGTGTATTGGAAACCATGATATGCACAAAAGTGAAAGTGTTGCATGCTAATCTTTTGAAAAACAAACTGGAACCAAGTGATGAGTGTATTGAAGTTTTTAAGGCCAGCCACGGCTGGTGTGATAATTTTAAAAAGAGGACCGGCATCCACAGTGTTGTGAGGCATGGCAAGGCAGCCAGTGCTAATAAAAAAGCTGTTAGTGAATTCATCAGTGAATTTCAAGATTACATAGAGGCTGAGGGTTTTATTCCCCACCAAGTTTTTAACTGTGATGAGACTGGAGTTTTTTGGAAAAAAACGCAGAGTAGAACCTACATCACAAAAGAGGAGAAGGCATTACCAGGCAACAAAGCAATGAAGGACAGGCTCATTCTCTTGTGTGGGAATGCTAGTGGGGACTTAAAACTCAAGCCTCTACTAGTCCATCATAGTTAAAACCCGTGAGTTTTTAAGAAGCATAATGTCATAGAAAGAAAACTCCATGTGATGTGGAGGGCATACAGCAAAGCTGGGGTCACAAGGCAATTTTTCAGGGAGTGGAATTTTCAGGCAATTTTCCCTGGTCCCTTAGGGAAAAAAATATTTGCTGAAAAAAGATTTGCCTTTGAAAGCTTTCCTACTTTTGGACAATATGCCTGCCCACCCTCCAGGCTTGGAAGATGACTAACTGGAGGAGTTCAGCTCCATCACCATAAGGTTCCTGCCCCCCAACACTACTCCTCTCATCAAGCCCATGGACCAGCAGGTCATTTCAAACTTCAAAAAATTGTACACCAAGGTACTTTTCCAGAGGTGTTTTGAGATCACCTCTGACACCCAGTTGACCCTCACAGAATTCTGGAAGGAGCATTTCAATATCCTGTACTGCATAAACCTTATTACAAGGCCTGGAATGAAGTCTCTGATAGGACAATGAATTTGGCATGGAAGAATTTGTGGCCAGAAGATGTGACTCAGAGAGACTTCAAAGGGTTTGAGGCTGATTCCAAACCTCCAGTTTCAGAGGGTCCAGTTGTGCAGGATATTGTATCTTTGGGCCAATCCATGGGTCTAGAGGTTGATTATGCTGATGTTGAGGAGTCAGCGGAGGAACATCGTGAAGAGCTCAGCACTGAGGAGCTGCAGGAACTACAGAAGGAGCAGCAACAAGAGGTGGCTGAAGAGATTCCTTCAGGTGAGGAGGAGATAATTGAGGATATCCCCAGTTTCTTGATAAAAGAAATGTGAGGAATTCTGAAATGAAGACAGAAGCAGTCCTCACTGGAGAAGTTTTTAGTGAAGGTGACAAAAAGTATATCAGAGCCTATGGTGCAAGCTGAAAAAAGGCAGAAAAGAGAAAGAACACTTGACGTGCAAGTGCCTGATGTTCTATTGCAGGAGGACTCTACTTCCAAGCAACACTCCATGTAACCTCTCCTCCTCACTACTCTCCTCCCACCATACAATTAGGCCATGGACTCTTCTCAGTACAGGTAAAGTGAAGTTTTTATTTTATTTAATCTAAGTATTTATTAATTTTTAGGTTTATTTCTCATGTAAAGTAATGATATATAAGCCTATCTTTTTATATATTGCCTTAAAAATATGCTTTGTCTTTGGTTTGGGAACACATTAAATTTGTTTACATTATTCCTTATGGGAAAAATTTGTTTGATATTCATCATTTTTGATACTCATTGTGCCTCCCAGAACCAATTAATGACAAGTACTGAGCTACCGCTGTAAATACAATTAAGGCCTACTGGAGCATAAAGGGCAAATGTGAGTTGTATAGAAGAAGTGAATTAGAGAAATCTTCCTAGTTGTATTAGTCAGTCAAAAAGGGTACTGATGCACAGTACCAGAACTTTGTTGGTTTTTATATAGGGTATTTATTCAGGGTAGAATCTTATAGTCACAAGACCCTAAAGACTCCAACTCAAGGTACCATAAGAAGTACTTGCTCACTCAAAGCCATTTGCCTCATGTTGAAGCAAGATGGAGGGTGATGTCTGTGAGGATTCAGCCTTCCTTCTTGCTCTTAAGGTTCCATGGTCTCATCTTCTTCTGATCTCAGCTGTAGGCTGGCATAAGGCTTGTCTCTCTCCCAGGAGCTTGTTTCCTTCTGCACTCAGCTGCTCTGCTCTCTTCACAATGTCAGTTGTAGACTATCAGGCTCATCTCTGGGGCCTGTGCCATGTCTATTGGAGCCTTCTCTCTTTCTTCCTGTATCTGCTTCTCTGTGTGTCGACTTCCATGTGAGAGTTTGTTTTATCAGCCCAAGGGGGCTGGGACTCAATGTTGTGTCACATTCTGATGATGTGGCTGAATCAAAGCCCTAATCTTAACATAATTTAATCAGACCTCTTGGCTAAATGTAATACAATCAAAGGGTGTCACACCCAGAGAAACAGACCAGTTTACAAACAAAATCAAATATCTTTTTTGGAATTCATAAATAATATCAAACTTTCTTCTCTTTCTGTGACTCCCATATACATATTGGTACCATGCTTGATGGTGTTCCAAAGTTGCCTTAAATTATTTTCACTTTTTACAATTCCTTTTTCTTTCTCATCCTCAGCTTGAATCATTTCTATTGTCTTGTCTTCAGGTTTGCTGATTCTTTCTTCTCTCAGCACAAATTTGCATTTGAAACTCTCCTGGGAATTTTTCATTTCACTTATTGTGGTCTTCAACTCCATTAGTTCTGTATGGTCGCATTTTAAAATTTTTATCTCTTTACTAAGATCTTCATATTGCTCCTTCATTGATTTCCTCATAACATTTAGTTCTTTCTCTGTATTTTCCTTCATCTCCTTGAGCAATTTTAAGATCACCATTTAAAGTTTCTGTTGTGTATGTCCACATTCTGGTCTTTTTCATTGGTGCTTTCTGAGTTTTTGTCATCCTCTTTTGGATAAGCTATCATTTCCTTTTTTAAATTTGTACTCGTTTGTTGCACTCTGCACATTTTAATATTTCAAAATGTTAAATCTGAGATTCATTCCCTGAGATGTCTGCTTCTTGATTTTCAAACCAGCTGGTGATTAAGAAGAGATTCTCTTGAGCTTCAGCCCTCCTGTCAGGCAGGTCTGCCCCAGCAAATTCAGTGCACAGGGTTTTCCCTCTCTTTTCTGGGCCAGTGTCTTATCCTGGGCTTGTGTTTTTTAGTTATTGTGGACTTCTCCTGTTATAGGAGTGTGAATACCCCCTCAATTTCCAGAGACAAACCTCCTACTCATGAGTGTGAAAACAGGCAAGACTTTGCCCCAGACTGCTGCCTCCTTTCACTGTCACCTCCTTTCATTGTCTCAAGCTATTTTTGCCAGGATCCATATTCTAACTGGGAGGGAGACACACTGGAGAGGAGTTTCCCAAATCAGTCGTATCCAGATGAAACAGGGCCAAGGTTATATGAAGGGGATACAGACCATTCCCAAAGTGCCTTAGAAAAGGTATCAGAAAAGGTGCCAAGAGCTTCTTCCACAGCTCTAGAAAGCTTAGTTTTCTTGTCCTGCCCAGCAAACATGGCCCTTCTTCTAACTGATCTCCCACAGCCCTGAGCAAGCATAGCACTTTTACATCTCCTCTACCACTGCCTTTGTCTGGGAAGGATTGGAATTTTGGCTGCACTCAGAGATGTGCCCAAGTGATCTGAAGTCACTAATCAAAAGCTGTGATCAGCAGTGGGCCAGGTTATGTTTGTAAACTGGCCTATTTGCACATTAGATTGTATTTGATTCAGAGGTTTCACTTTTACTTGATTTAATAATGATTAAGGCTTTGATTGGGCCATGTCAGTAGGACGTTGAGTCCCTGCCCCCTTGGTGGGTGGGGACTCACAGAGAAAATTACATGGCACAGCAGAGGAGTTAGTTGGTTTTAATGTTGAAGCCCGGGAAGTAGTACAAAGAGGAGCAGAGAGAAGGCTGGATTAGACACCGCAGAGGCCTTGGGAAGAGAGATGAACCGTTCACCTGAAAGTCTGCAGCTGGCCTTGTGGAGATAGCAGAGCAGCTGTGTCCAGAAAGAGGAAAGCCCTGGGAAGAGAGGAACTCAGGAAAGCTGAACCCTTGCAGATGTCAGCAGCCATATTCCTCCAACATGCGGCAACAGACTTTGGTGAGGAAAGTAACTTATGCTTTATGGCCTGGTAACTGTGGGCTTCTACCCTAAATAAGTACCCTTTATAAAAGCCAACAGATTTCTGGTATTTTGCATCAGTACCCCTTTGGCTAACTAATACATCTACCTGTATTTATTTACATATTTTATTAGTCAGGGTTCTCTAGCGAAACCTGTAAATAGTATGAGATTTTACTCATACAGTGAGGATATACATGTCCAAATTCTGTAGGGCAGACTACAATTCAGGGACTCCAATGAAAGTTCTCATTGAGATCTCCAGGAGATGCTAGCTGTCTGAAGTAGAGATGGAAATTCTGTCTCTAAATGCTGAAATCACTTTTCCACTTAAGGCCTTCAGCTGATTGGATGAGACATCACTCATTGCAGATGACAATCCCCTTAGTTGATTGTAGATGTAACCAGCCATCTATGCAATCAATTCACTGATGATAAAAGTCCATGAAATTCTCTCTCTTCTAATTAGCCCAGTGCTTGCTTGACTAAGCAACTCGGCACTATTACCTGGCTGTGTCAACCTACATTTACCTAGGGTTCCCTGGAATCATTCTACGATAATTTTCATAGGTAAACTCATATACAAATTCTGCATTAATTGGTGGTGAGTTATTTCTATAAAAAATTTACCATATTTTAAAAGGACTATTCAAAAAATTGACAAATTTTACATCAAATTTAACAGTTCATTAATTATGCATTTAACATGTATGAACACAACCCAATGATAAATATTTTATAGTCTAAACAACATTTATCTTTAAATACATTTATTTTTTAAAGGAGTGAAAACCAAAAATTTGGTAAACATGCTATATTTCTATGATTTAGTGACCATTAATTATTAATGGATATTATAGGCCCCACAATGGTTTATATATAATAATTGATATAGTCTATATAATTGTGTAAGCTATGTAATTAATTAGGCTTAAAAATAAGAGGAACTCAGCAAAAATTAAGACTCAGAACATTACCAATAGCTGTTGAAACTAATTCTTTCCTCCTCTAAGTATCTTCTTCACAATTTATAACTTTGCTTGTTTTTGTGTGTGCCTTACAAATTTCATTCACCCAATATTGTTTCTAAGAATTATCCATGTTAATGCCTGTAGCTATAACCCATTCATATTTAAATTTTACATTATTTCTTTGTATACTAATTTATTTATCCATTCTCACATTTATTGACATTTCGGTGGTTTCTAGGTCTTTGCTATTATAAACATTTTTTAAACTAACAACCTTAAACATTTTTGGTGGACGTGATAAGATTATATCAAGAGAATGTACATAAAACTAGAACACCTGGGTCATAGGCTCCATATGTTCAACTTTGCAAGATAACGTCTAATTGTTTTCTAATATTGTCAAAAAATATATCCTTTGAAGTATCAGTGTTTTACAAGTGCCCATTATATTTTACTTGCCAGTTTTTGGTGCTATTAAACTCTAATTTTCACCAATATGCCCAAGAAAACTGTATTTATTATAGTGATATTTTGCATTTTCCTAATCACAAGGTTGAACATATTTTCATGTTTGTTTAGCAGTAGTTTAGTAACTGTATGAAATTTTTTAAAAATCTGGGCCTTGCAGAGATTTTAAAAATAATATAGTTTAAAATGTAATAATTGTCATAGTTGCATCTCATTCCATAGGTTTAGATTTCATGTCAGTTCAACCAAATGAATTGATGCCTACACTGTGCAAATTTCAAAAGCAACATGGATAAGGTGCAAGTTAAAACATATTTTTATTAGCATGTTATGATTACTATCTATATGTGCATATATATGTATATATGATGTGATATATTTACCTGTAAAAGTTAGAAATTTTAAATGCCTCCCAAGGATATAATTCTGCATTTGTTATGATGAACATCCTTGGTTGATGCTAGTGTTTTCAGTAGCAGTGTTCTTCCAAGGTAAAGAATCTTTTAATCATTTGCTTATAAGAACAAAACAAATTTGGGATTCTGTGGGAAGAATTGCTAAAAGAATCAAATTTCCATTGCTCTCCCTGTCATATTGCAGTCCATAGAGTGATGAAGATAGGCAATATGCAGCAGTTACAACAGAAATCAAGGAATTGGCCATCTTCCAAGTAGCTGGAAAGATAATTCACCAAATGATTCAATAAAGCTTCTAGGAAATACGGAAAAAAGATTTAAAGGCTATAGTCCAAACCTGCAGCATGGTATTAAGAAATTGGGAAGCAAAAGGCATAGGAATCTGGAAATATTTGAGAGTTGTTAGTTTTGTATTGATCAAGGTGGTTCTCTCAACTAAGGCAGCATTTACATGCTCATTATATATATTGTCAGTTTTCCCTATGAAGTGTTTGAAATTCTCCCTAAACCCTGACAGGTTTATGGATACACATTATTTTAATGTGAATAACCTATGATATCATATTATCATTTATCTTATACATCAGCATGCACATTAAAAGAAAAATTACCCTTATATGAAATTATAATGTAATTTTGCATGACAAAATATCTCCCTCTAGATTTTCAACTTCATGAGATCAGTGTAAATATTTGTTTACTGTCTTATTTTCTCTGTCTTTCTAGATAACTGTCTCATATTATAAAGCACAATAAATATTTGTTGAAAGAAAAATAAAAATAATTATTATTCTAGTAAACACAAAATTGTATTTATATGTAATTTAGAAAATAAAATAAGAAACATTTGTAAAGTAGTTCATCTATAGTAACTATAACATGAATAGAATCGTTTCTTACTTTAGAATAATCAATATAGCTATAACCACTATGAATAAATAATTATAAAGACAAATGTGAATGAATATATTTAAAGAATGGGAAGACATTATTCTTTAAAATATCAGCCACGTCTGAAAATAATCAGTTTGCTTTAATATTAAATTATTCATTTTATAACCCAGTATGTAAGCATACTTCTCTAAGTATTATATCTCGGAGAAAAAGACCCTCTTTTCTAGTTTAAATCTGATCTTTACTTTTGTTCTTCAATTAAGTCCTTCCAAACAAAAACTAAATATAAATGTCCCTACGGGTTAATGGAATAACCCAAAACACAAACCCAAAGGTATAGCATCTTCAAAGTTATTATTTGCTGAAAACCTGGATCAGTTGCCATGGAAATAAACCTTATAAAATCCATATGTGGAGATATCCTGGTAAAAACAATTTAACCAGAATGTAGTATAGAATAATATACAGAAGAAAGAAACAGAAAATTGAATTAAGATATAAAGCTTTAACCAATGAAGATATTTTAATTATAAAAGCATTTTTTTCTTGTCCGTATGAGGTGTTCATATTATCTTTTGCATTAAAAAGTATTCAACGAAGTAAAGTAAGCTTATAATGATTGTGTAAGCATATTTCTTGGCATAAAAATTTACACTTGAAGGGGAACATTTTCAACATACAATGTATATTTACTTACAATTTTTTTCAAGAGAAACAGATAAAACTTTTTTTCTGATATTACACAGTCCGGTTGATTTTCAGAAGGTAAAATATGCATGTAAATTTCAATAGAGTAATACTTATACTACAAGGAAATGATGTATGTTACATATCATTAAATTGAAAGGATTTAACTTATCTTTCAGCAAGAAATAATGCTTTAAGTTAAAACCAAAGTTGAAGGAGAAAAAAAATAAATAAATATTATAGTATTGCTATTAACCATAGTCCATAGGTCACACCAATTATATTTTTCCCATGCTTCTCCACATTCCCACCACACTGTAATAGTGATGTACATCTGCTCTAGCTCACAGAAGAACAGTCTTGAATTTGTACCATCAACCACAATTTTCATCCACCTCTGGGTTCGCTGTGTTGTTCACTCCCTAGATTATTTTCTAGTTTTCTTTCAACTAACATTTACTTCCCCAGACAATGTTTTTCAGTCACAATCCCATTTATTAACCAGCTGCTACTCACTATAATGTATTAACATCATCTCTATCCATTTCCACACTTTTACGGTCTAGTTAATTAAAACTTCTACATACAATAAGGATCAGTACCCCTTGTCAGTGCTCATCCTATCTCCTAGTAACTTATACTCTAGGTTTTAACTCCATGTTCATATTAATGAGATCATAGTTTGTAACAAATATATCACAACAATGCAAGATGTAGGTGGAAGGGTGATATATGGGACCCCTGTATGATGTTATGCATCTTTGTTTTGTAAGTTCACAACCTTTACTATACACTTATTGTTTATGCATGTTCATGTATGAATGATATACTTCAATAAAAATATATTTTTAAAAAAGTAAAAAAATTAAATAAATAATAGATTTTGCTGGAAAAAAATTAAACAAGAGAGAATGTCTACCTATATCTGTGATTCCAGTACTTTAGCAGACAAAGGAATCACATTGAGGGATAGTTAAAACTCTGGTTTTGGGGTCTCAACTTTAGAGTTTTCTGATTTGGCATATTTAAAGTAGTTCTCAGAGGTTTGCATTTATGTTTCCATGTCATGCCTGTACTGTTGTTTTGGGGATGCACAATTAGAGATGTGACCAGAAGAAGAGGACTGTGTTTAAAGCCAGATGACCTGAGTTCAAAAATATCTGTAGGACAGACTGAAAATAAAATAAATATGATAAATAAAATAAAATAGTGAGTTTCAATTTGTAAATATTAATCAATAGGTTCAGATACTATGTTTATAGATTCAATACCAAAAAATGGATGAGTGATTCTCTTAGATGACCAAATTATTTGTTTAGATAAGAAAAGTTATGGCAGACATTCACTGTAGCAAGTCTTCAGGGCAATCAGCTTTTCCACAAGGTACCACTGTGAAAAAGGCACACCTGGCTGAAAATTTCATTTTGCTTTTAAGAAAGAGATTTACAATGAATTGATAAATAGGACTTTATTAAAAAATCCTACTTTGTGAAAAGCACAGTTTAAAAGTGATGAGATTTTAAAAAATTGCGTAAAGCAAGTCTGATGGACATCCAAAATATAACACATGTCTAACGGACATCCAAAATATAAAAACAACTCTCACAATTCAATAATAAGAAAAGTAGCCATTTTTAATGGGCAAAAAGTTTTAAACATCAATTTCAACAAAGAAAATATATGAATGGCAAATAAAGACAAGAAAAGATGTTCAATATCATTAGTTATTAGAAGAAAGCAAATTAAAACACAATGAAATATTACATATATTGAAATGGTTCAGATATGACAATACCAAAGCTGGTAATTATGTAAAGCAATTGGAACTCTCATACATTGCTAGTGTGTATGCAAAAAGGTAAAACCACTTTGGAAATCAATTTTTTTAAAACTTTTTTTTCTTTATTAGAGAAGTTGTGGATTTATAGAAAAATCATGCATAAAATACAGGATTCCCAAATATCACCTCACCACCAACACCTTGTATTGATGTGGAACATTTGTTACAACTTATAATAGCACATTTTTATAATTGTAATATTATTTAAAGTCCATTGTTTAACTTAGGTATCACTGTGTATGTAGTGCAGTTCCATGGACATTTAAAAAAACTTATATTCTATTACCATATTTATAATCTAACATTTCCCTTTTTAATCATATTCAGATATATATTTTGGTGCTGTTAACTGCATTCATAATGTTGTGCTACCATCACCACCATCCCTTACCTAAGCATTTCCATCATCCCAGATAGGAACCGTCTACATTTTATGACTTAGCTTCTCATTCCCTATCCCCACCCCATCCCTGGTAACTTATATACTAGATTCTGACTCTATGAATTTGCTTATTCTAATTATTTGAAATCAGTGAGATCATACAATATTTGCCCTTTTTTGTCAGCTTATTTCATTCAACATGTCTTCAAGGTTCATCCATGTTGTCCCATGTATCAAGATTTCATTTCTTTATTTGCAGATGAATAATATTGCATTATATGCATATATTACATTTTATTTATCCATTCAATAGTTGTCATCAACTGATAGGTTGTTTCCATCTTTTGACAATGGTGAATAATACCACTGTGAACATCGGTGTGCAAATATCTGTTTGAGCCCCTCCTTTCAGTTCTTTTGGGTATATACCTAGTAATGAAATTTCAAGGTCATGTGGCATTTCTATATTTAGCTTTCTGAGGAACTGCCAAACTATCTTTCACAGCAGCCATAGAATTTTACATTGACACCATAAATGAATGAGCATTCCTATTTCTCTGCATCCTCCCAGACACTTGCTATTTTCAATTTTTTAAAAATAGCAGCCATTCTAGTGGGAGTGAAATGGTATTTCATTGTCATTTTAATTTGTATTTCCCTGGTGGCTAATGATGTTGAGCATCTTTTATGAGCTGTCTGGCCATTTGTGAATCTTCTTTGGAGAGATGTCTATTCATGTCTTTCACCCATTTTTAAACTTTTTGTTTAAAAGTTTGTTTGTCTTTTTGTTGTTAATTTGAAGGATTTCTTTTAAATTACTGGATATGAATCCTTTATCAGATACATGGTTTCCAAATATTTTCTCTCATTGTGTAGATTGTCTTTTTAATTTCATGATAAAGTTCTTTGATGATCAAAAGTTTTTAATTTTGTTGAGGTGCCACTCATCTATTTTTTCATTAGTTGCTTGGGCTTTGATTATAAACTCTAAAAAATACTGCCTAACACAATGTCCTGAAGATGCATCCCCAATTTTTCTTCTAGGTATTTTATAGTTCTAGTTCTTATATTTAGGTCTTTGATCCACTTTGAGTTGAATTTTTTTTTTTGTGGTATTTGAAGTAAGGGTCCTCCTTTTCTTTCATGCTTGCAATTGTAGATCCAGTTTTACAAGTATCATTTCTTAAAGAGACTATTCTTTCCCAGTGGAGTGCTCTTTGCCCTCTTGTCAGAAATCAGTGGCCATGAATGTAAGAGTTGATAGAATGGGTAAAAACTATGAGCCATCTATATGCTGTCTAAAAGAGATTCACCTCAGACATAAGGACACAACCAGGTTAAAAGTGAAGGGTTGAGGGAAGCTGATGTGGCTCAAGTGGTTGGGTTCCCATCCACCATATGGGAAGCCCTGGGTTCAGTTCCTGGGGCCTCCTGATGAGGTCAAGCTGGCCTGCACTCACGGAGTGCTGATCACTCCTGCCCATGGAGAGCTGGTAAAGCAAGATGATGCAATAAAGGGAGACAAGCAGACACAGAGGAAACGCACAGTGAATGGACACTAAAGCAGACAGCGAGCATAAGCAGCAAGGGGGTGGGGGATAAATAAATAAATAAATAATAAATCTTAACAAAAAATGTGGAGGGTTGGAAAAAGATAGTCCATGCATATAGTAACATAAAAAGAGCTGGAGTATTGATACTAATATCAGACAAAATAGATTTTAATTGCAAAACTGTAACAAGGGATATAGAAAATAATTATATATTAATAATAGGGAAAATTCACTAACAGCAAGTAACTTTATACTAAATTTTTATGCACCTAACCTGAATGCTGCAATATACATGAGGCAAACACTGGCAAAACTGAAGGAAGAAATAGATGTCTCAAAAATCATAGTTAGAGACTTCAATACACCACTCTCAGTATTGGATAGAACATCTGGACAGATGATAAATAAACAGAGATCTGGAATAATAAGATAAATGAACTAGATCTAACAGGTATCTATAGAGCATTGCACTCCAAACCACCAGGATATATATTCTTTTCAAGTTCTCATTGTTTATTCTCTAGGACAGACCATATATTGGGTCACAAGACTATGCTCAATCAATTTTAAAATATTGAAATTATACAAAGCACTTTTGCTGATCATAATGGAATGAAGCTGGAAATCAGTAATGACTGAAAAAGAGAAAATTCGTAAATATATGGAGATTAAACAACATACTCTTAAATAATCAGTGGGTCAAAGAACAAATTGCAAGAGAATTCAGCAAATATCATGAGATAAATATAAATGAGAACACAACATATGAAAACCATGCAAAGGCAGTGCTGAGAGGGAAATTTATAGCCCTCAATGCTTACACTAATAAAGAAGAAAGAGCTAAAATTGAAGGTCTAACTGCATACCTGGAGGTACTAGAAAAAGAACAGCAAACTAATCCCAAACCAAGCCAAAGGAAAGAAATAGTAAAGATCAGACCAGAGATAAATGAAATTCAGAACAAAAAAACAATAGAGAAAATTAACAAAACCAAAATTTGCTTCTTTGAGAATATCAACCAAATTGACATACCCTTAGCTAGACTGACAGAAAAAAGAGAAGACACAAATAAATAAATTCAGAAATGAGACAGGGACATTATCACTGACCCCGCAGAAATAAAAGAGATCATAAAAGGATACTATGAAAAACTGTATGCTAACAAAATAAACAATGTAGACGAGAAGAACAAATTCCTAGAAACACATGAAATACCTACGCTAATCCCAGAAGAATTAGAAGACCTCAACAAATCAATCACAAGCAAAGAGATTTATAGAGTCATCAAAAATCTCCCAAAGATGAAAAGCCCAGGACCAGATGTCATCACAGGTGAATTCTACCAATTATTCAAAGGTGATCTAATAGCAGTCTTGCTCAAGCTCTTCCAAAAAATTCAATGGGAAAGAATGCTACCAAACTCATTCTATGAAGACAACATCCCCCTAATACCAAAAACAGATAAAAATACTACAAAAAATGCAAATTACTGACTAATATCTCTAATGAATATAGATGTAAAAATCCTCCACAAAATACATGCAAACTGAATCCAAAAGCACATTAAAAGAATTATACACCACAATCAAGTGGGATTTCCCAGGTTTGTAAAGGTGGTTCAACACAAAAAATCAATTAGTGTAATAAACCACATTTATAAATTGAAGAAGAAAAATCACATTATATTCTTGATTGATGCAGAAAAGGCATTTGACAAAATACAGCACACTTCTTGATAAAAAAAAACTCTGAAGGATAGGATAGAAGCAAGCTTTCTCAATACATAAAGTGCATATATGAAAAACCCATAGCTCGCGTTGTACTAAATGGTGAAATACTGAAAGCTTTCCCACTGAGATCAGGATCAAGACAAGGATGCCTACTGTCATCATTATTATTCAATATTGTGCTAGAAGTTCTAACTAGAGCAATTAGGTTAGACAAGGAAATCAAAGGCACTCAAATAGGAAAGGAGGAAGTAAAACTTTCACTATTCACTGATGATATGGTATTATAACAAAGCTACTAGAAAAAATCTACAATAAAGTTAGTACAACTAAGAGACGAGTTCAGCAAAATGGCTGGTTACAATATTAATACCCAAAAATCAATAGTGTTCTAAAAAGTACTGATGTGAAATATGGAGAGAAAATCAGAAAAAAAAATCAGATTATAGGAATATAGTTAACCAATAACATAAAGGACCTGTATTCAGAAAATTACAAATTTTTACTAAAAGAAACCAAACAAGTCTTAAATAAATGGGAGGACATTTTGTGTTCATGGATTGGAAGACCAAATATCATTAAGATGTCAATCCTACCCAAACTGATTTACAGATTCAATGCACTCCCCATAAAAATAAAAAGCAGCCTTTTTTGCAGATACAGAAAAGCCAATTATCATATTTATTTAGAAGGGCAAGTGGCCCCAAAGAGCCAAAAATGTCTTTTAAAAGAACAAGTTTGGAGGACTCTCACTTCCAGACTTTAAAGCATATTACTTAACTACAGTGGTAAAAACAGAATGGAACTGGCATAAAGACAGACAGATTGACCAATGGAACCAAAATGAGAACTCAGAAATAGACACATCTACAATCTAGTGATTCTTGACAACACTCTCAAGCCCTCCCAGGTGGGCCAGAACAGTCTATTCAACAAATGGTGCTGGGAGAACTGGATAGTCATGTCCAAAAGAAAGAAAGAGAACGCCTATCTCACATCTTATACAAAAATTAACTCAAAATGGATGAAGGACCTAAATATAAAAGTGACAACCATAAAACTACCAGAAGAAAATGTAGGAAAACATCTTCAAGATCTTGTGGTAGGCGGTAGTTTCTTAAACCTTGCACCCAAAGCATGAGCAGCAAAAGAAAATTGAGATAAATGAGATTTCCTCAAAATTAAACACTTTGGCACCACAGAGGACTTTGTCAAAAGGATGTAAAGGCAGCCAACTCAATGGGAGAAAATATTTTGCAATCACATATCTGATATGATTTTAATAGTCATGATATATAAAATGATCATACAACTCAACAACAAAAAAGACAAACTACTTCATTAAAAAATAGGCAAAAGACTAGAAAAGACAGTTGTCCAAAGAAGAAATACAAATGGTGAAGAAACACATGAAAAAATGTTCTATATCATTAGTGATTAGACAAATGCAAATCATAGTTTTGATTTGCAGTTCCCTAATCATATAGTAGTTTTTAATATCATATCCTATTAGAATGGCCACTATTAAAAAGTCAGAAAGCTGTAAATGTTGGAGAGGATGTGGAGAGATAAGAACACTTATTCATTTTTCGTGGGAATGTAGAATGGTACAGCCACTATGGAGGACTGTTTGGCAGTTCCTAAGGAAGTTGAATATAGACATGCCATGTGTCAACCCAGAAATCCATCAACTGATGAATGGATAAAGAAATTGTGGTGTATACACATGATGGAATACTATGCAGCACTAAGAAGAAATGAAGCCATGAAGCACATGACAACACGGATGAATTTGGAGGACTTTGTGTTGTGTGAAGCAAGCCAGATGCAAAAGGATAAATACTGTATGATTGTGCTATTATAAACTGAATATATTATGTAAACTCAAAGAATTAATAATTAGAATATATGTCACCAGAAAATAGAATGAGGGTAGAGAATTGAAAGCTGAGGGTTAATCTGTGCAAAATTGGTAAAAAGGTTCTTTGTAAATCTTTGGAAATGAATATAAATGGTGAAAGCACATGATAGTGTTTTTAACTAGCAGAGATATTGCATAGGTTTGACCATGGCTGAAAGGGAAGTCTAAGGTCATGTATATTACTAGGTGGAAAGTCAAAAAATATAACATGGGACTGTATAACATAGTGGCACATCAGATGAAATATGTATTTGGGTAATATTGCATATATAAGACTATTTTTACAACATATAAATACAAATATACTAGAAAGAAGGAAACAGAATAGCAGCTATTTATGTCAGGGGAAGCATAGAGAGATTGAGAGGTCATGAGTTTTTTTTTTGTTATTGGAACAATGAAAATGCTCTAAAAATGATTTATGTGATGGATACACAGCTATGTGATTATACCAAATATCACTGAACACTTTGGATTGATTTATGCTATATTAATATGTATCAATAAAATTGATTTGTTAAAAAAAAAATCAGTTGGCCATGAATGTGAGAGTTGATTTCTGAGCACTCAATTTGATTCCATTGTTCTATGTCTGTCCTTGTGCCAGTACTCTGCTGGTTTGATTATTGTGGCTTTATAATAAGTTTTAATATTGAGAATTGTAAGTCCTCCAAATTCATTCTTCTTTTTCAAGATGACTTTAACTATTTGGGGCCTCTTATCTTTCCATATAAATTAGATGATTGGCTCCTCCGTTTTTGCAAAGAAGGTTGTTGGACTTTGATAGGAATTGTATTGATTCAATAAATTGCATTGGGTAGTATTGACATCGTAACAATATTTCGACTTCCAGTCTAGGAACACAGAATATCCTTTAATTTGTTTAGGACTTCTTTAATTTCTTTTAGCAGTTTTGTAGTTTCCTGTGTACAAGCCCTTTATATCCTTGGTCAGATTTATTTCTAGATATTTGATACTTTAGTTGTTATTGTGATTGGATTTTATTTCTTGATTTCTTCTTCCAATTCTTCATTGCTTATGCACAGAAGTACTACTAATGTTTGGATGTTGATCTTGTGTATTACATTAGTTGTTGTCTTATGTTGAATCAACCTTGCATACCAGGGGTAATTCCCATTTTATCATGGTTTACAATCCTTTTAATATGCTATTGTATTTAGTTTGTATTTTGTTGAGGATTTTTGCATCTACAACCATAAGAGCTATTGTTCAGTAGTTTTCTTTTCTTGTGGTATCTTTATCCAGCTTTGGCATGAGGGTGATGTATTGGACTCACAGAATGAGTTAGGGAGTATTCCCTCCTCTTCAATTTTTTGGAAGAGTTTGAGTAGAATTGGAGGTGTCTTCTTGGAATGCTTGGTGGAATTCCCCTGTGAAGCCATTCAGTCCTGGGCTTGTCTATGTTGGGAGGTTTTTGATTACTATTTCAGTTTGTTGTACAGTTGTACAAACACTTCCCATATGACACACCAATCTCAGTCCTAGGTATTTATCCAAGAGTAATGAAAACATATCCATACAAAGATCTGTATATGAATGCTGATACTATTTACAAATAAAAAGGAATAAACTGTGATACATACAACAAAATAAATAAATCTCAAAAGCATATTTACATGTGAAAGGAGTCATATTCAAAGGCTACACATTGTATGATTCAATGTCTATGACATTCTGGAAATGGAAAAATTACAAGAACGGAGAAGAGCTCATTTATTTCCAAGGGTTTGGGCTGAGAGTAGCAAATTCACTAAAAGGGGCACAGGGGACATTTGTAAGGTGATGGAAATATTCTGTATTTGAAAGTGGTGGTTGTTGAATGATAATAAAGTTTTATCAAAACACATAGAACCGTAAACTTAAAAAGTGAGATTTTTTTTTTTTGCTGCATTAATTTGACTGAAGAGCAAAAACAAAACAAAACAAAATAACAAAACTACTCAATAATGTGAATTTGAAAGTCCCAGGACACTACACGAAAAAGCACATGAATAATCTGCTAGGCTCAATAAGATGACAACTAAAAGCTATCATCTGACATTTCTTTAATTTCTTATGATTTTAAACGTGTACTTGCATATATTATCTACCTAATTTTCTATACATCTGTCCCCCATTTTACAGAACATTCAGTCTTAAAGAATTGCCATGGATTGCCCAAAGAAGTAATGGGAAAAATCTAACTGATCCAGTTGTTTTTACCTACAGATATAGTTATTAAACTACATCAAATCCTTTCATAAGGACCTCCTCTATGCACTCCAAGTTTTTTAATAACATTGCTTTTAATCTATGGGTAAAGAAATTTACTTTGGTTTAAACTTGCATTTTCAGAGACAAAAGGGATTTGTTTTCCTCTCAGTTTCACAGGCACAAAGTAAGGGGAAAATAAATAAAATATGTTACCTGACCACCCTTTTAACATGGAACTCAGTTGTACGAATAACTTATTTAGGGCTATCAACTGTCCTTCCACAATAACATGTCACCAACTCAGGCAGATTGCCACAAGATTGTATTTAGTATGTGTCATTTTATATTTTTATTTTCATTCCATATGCTGCAATGGCTTGAAATACTAACAAATTTAGATTGTTTAGCAAATAAAATAGCACAGTTTTAATTTTATTATTTGTGGGCCATATAATTTTAAGGAAAAATAATATAATTTATTAAAAAAATCAAATTATTTTTCCAGAAAAGGTTGAAGCAACGTTTGATTAATTAGCCATTATCAAGTGAGAAGTGATTTAGTTAAAGGTCATATAATTTATTCTCAGTTTTCAACTTATGATATGAGACCCTGAGGCACACTCTAAAACAATTACAAAAGATAACATATTGTGAAGGCATTAAAATATTTTCATATTGTGCTCCTAGGCATTCATTATCTTCCTTAAACATTCTCTGCCATACTTTATTACTTAAATAAAATATATAACTGTAATAAAAGATATAAAAAGATGTGCATGCATATCATTTTAGAGATAAAATTTAGTTTCTTCCTTTTAATAAATTAATGGTTTTTGCTTTTATTTATTGGTAGACTGTTTATCAGTCACATTTCTAAGAGCAAGATAATCTAACATTTATACAATTACAAATATAAACATATATACACACTTATTTTAATAACCATCTTTTACATTTTTTCATATAATAAAGTTTATTTTTAAAGAGGTTTTAGATTACAGATAATTTACATCAAAAGTATAAGGGATTCCCATATACCTCAGCACACACATATTCCCTTATTAATAACATCTTACAATAGTGTGATGCATTTGTTACAATTTATGAAAAATATTGTAGCATTGCTACTGACCAAGGTCTGTAGTTTACATTGTGGTTTACATTTAATTCTAGTGCCCTAAAAATGCTCTGTATTCCACTTATTATTCCTTCTTCCTCCCCTCAGAACCTCTGGTGACCACTATCTTTATATCAATTTTATATGTTCTTCCATTACTGGAATAAGTTTACTTTAACCCATTGTTGTATTCCCCCGTAATGTTTGTTCATTCCTTATCCTTGAGGATTTTGGGATGGCTATGCTTGCTCTGCTTCAGGTTTACAAGGGGCTTAGATCTTATGGAGTAGATGGAAGGAACTGTTTCACTTGCACTTGTAGAAGCTCTCAGTTTTTTAGGATGGGAGTTGTCCATTATCATTTTGTTAGTTGTCCTGGGTAAGTCTGATGAACTGGAGAGTAGGTGTTGGCTGAAACTCTGCTGAGATTCAGGGCTCAACCAGCATATGAACAGACTGAAGATTTAAACTTCTGGCATGTATATTTAATGGGTATAGTGCTAATTATAGGTTCAGATAAAAGGGGTAGAAGAATCACATGTAGGGAAATTATAAATAAGTCTAACTTTGTTACTTTGGAGAAATAGGCTGTCATATATTCCAAGGTAAGGCCCACTAGAAGGATGCTGATTTCAGGGGGTTATGGTCCTTGGCTATAGTGTCTGATGTTCCTAGAGACCTCAGGAACACCTCTCTGAGGCTTTGTTTACTGTGGCAGTTAGTGAGATCTGCCAGAGGCATGCATAAGTGTAACTTCTGAAATGATCTCCCAAATCACTTTGAAAGCCCTTAGTCATAAAAACTCTTTCATATTTAATATATCCCCCTTTTGGCCAAGGTCTTTTTCCAAGTGCATCACTGGTTGGTGATTGGTATCAATCGCTCAGTGCCAGAGAGGCTCATCCCCAGGAGTCATGCCCCAGGCCGGGGGGAAGGTGGTACATTTATTTGTTGAATTTGGCTTAGAGACAGACCATATTTCAGTATCAAGAAGGTTTCCAGGAGGTAACTCTTAGGCAATTGTTATTATTGGGCTAAGTTTCAATTTTACAAGAATAAGGTTCATAAATGCAAACATTAATATTGAGAGCTTGGCATATTGGTCTGTTTTCTTTTATTAGGCATTGCCACTGTACTTGAGAAATTCTTACCCCTGCTTTTGAGAATGTAGCAGGACTCCCCAGGATGGTAGTTTAATATTTTGTTGTTTATTGTGTGGGTCTCTGCCCACTAAGATAACACCCTATGACAAGATGAACACATTCATGTTCCATAGAAGCATGCCCCAAGTACACTCATCCACACACAATCCCCCACCACCAACAACCTGCATCAGTGACCCTCACCTGCCATAGGTGCAAAAGAAAATTCCCTCTTGGATTCTCAACCACAGACCTCCACTTCCTCAGAATTCACCTATTCCTTCCTCCAGCCTTCCCCTAAGCTCTATGGATAACCAAACTTAACCCCTTAACCTCTCTTAGCCTCACACTCCAGCATCATTGACCCCACTTACATACCTGCACTGTCATCACCCCCATCCTACCAAACCACCCCCATCCACCTTATCATAGATTCTGCCCAGACTGAACATTGTCTCACTATTCTCTACTCCCTTTCTATCTCCAGGTAACCTTTCTTCCAGACTCTATCTCTGATAGTCTTTTCATATGAGATCATGCAATATTTGTCCTTTAGTGATTGGCTTACTTCATGCAACAAAAGTCTTTGAGATTCATCCATGTTGTCACATGTGTCAATACTTCATTGTCTCTTAGAGCTGAGTAGTATTCCATCCTAAGTATATACCACATTTTGTTTATCCATTCATTTGTTGATGGACACTTGGGTTGCTTCCAACTTTGGGCAATAGTGAATAATGCTGCTATGAAAATTGGTGTGATATATTTGTTCCTGTTTTCAATTTTTCTGGGTATATACCTAGTAGTGGGATTGCTGGATCATATGGCAATTCTATAGTTAGCTTCCTGAGGAACTGCCAAACTGTCCTCTACAGTGGCTGCACCATTCTGCATTACCATCAGCAGTGGATGAGTGTTGCCTTTCCTCCAATTCCTCTCCATCACTTGTAGTTTTCTGGTTTTAATAGCAGCCAGTGTAATAGGTATAAGATGGTATCTCATTGTAGTTTTGATTTGCATTTCTCTAATAGCTAATAATGTTGAGCATTTTTTCTTGTGCCTTTTAGCCATTGGAAAGTGTCTATTCAAATTTCTTGCCCATTTTTAATTTTTTTTTCAAGTTTTAAAATTTCTTTATATATGCTGGATATTACTTATCAGATAAGTGATTCCCAAATATTTTCTACTATTGAGTGAGCCACCTTTTCACTTTCTTGACAGAATCCTTTGAAGCACAAATGTTTTTAATTTTGAGGAGGTCCCATTTATCTAACTTTTCTTTCATTGTTCACACTTTGCATGTAAAGTTGATAAATCATTTCCTACTACAAAACCTCATAGATGTTTCCCTACATTATCCTCTAAGAATTTTATGGTATTGGCTCTATTATTTAGGTCTTTGATCCTTCTGAGTTAATTTTTGTGTAGGGCATGATTTGATGATCATTCTTATTCTTTGGGGTTTAGATATTCAGTTCTTCCAGCAGTATTTGTTGAAGATACTATTTTGTCCCAGCTGATTGGGCTTGGTGGCCTATTTGAATATCAGTTGGCCATATATGCTTGGGTCTATATCAGAACTCTCAATTCAGTTCCAATGGTCAGTATGTCTATTCTTTTGCCAATACCATGCAGTTCTTACAACTGTAGCTTTATAGTATGCTTAAAAGTTAATGATAATTTTAATACCCAAAATATTTAATATATTTCTAATTTGTTTTTTTAAATTAAATTACTAGGAAAGAATTTGATGTATCAATGAACTACATGTTTTTTCAAAGAATCTTCTTATTGTTTAGTACTTGCTTAAAAAAATGTATTAATCTTAAAAGTTCCTGCTGAAATATGTGAAGGTATAGGTTTAACATGATTTTTTCCCCACAAAATTGTGAATAATCACTTACCAGTCTTATAATTTGCACAAAGTTTTATTACCATTAAATTCACATGTAAATATAAAAATAAATAGTGATGAGAGATTCATATGTCCAAGAATTATAGTATTTTAATTCTGTAAGACATGCTCTAATTTCTATGAATGAAACTTACATTTTAATATCTCTTACTATTTTCTATGACACGATTTTTATGACAGTACATCTCAAAATGTGAACTTCAAATCAAGGGCATCGACATAACCAGGAAGCTTATGAGAAATATAGTTACTTCCTACTGTAGAACTACTGAAACAGAATCTGGGGATGTGGCTCCAAGATTTGAGAGGTTTATCTTTTCCTTCCTTTTACTTTCACCTATTATGTTATTCAATATAAAATGAGTTTTTTTTGAAACAGCATATATTTAGGTCATGATTTCATCTACTCTGACAGTTGCTGTTTTTTAATTGGTGTATTTATATCATTCTCATTTAAAACACTGATATGATAGAGCTTAAGGCCACCTTTATATTATTTGTTTTCGATTTGTTTCCTCTATTTCTTGTTACTCTGTTCTTTTCTTTCCTTCTTCTAGGTTATTTGAATAATTTTGGGAATTTTATCTTGATTTATTTATAGCTTTTGTGAGTATTTTTTGTATACCTTCCTAAGTGGTTTCTCTGAGTATTAAAATATAAATATATGTCATATCCCAATTTATTGGCATCAATATTTTAACACAACAAGTGAAGTATAGAAACCTCATATCTGTTAAAGTCCCTTTAAGTTCTCACTTTTAATTAACATTTTCTTGTTTAGTGATATTATGATTTTTTTCCAATCATATCTATGAGTTATAAAACTCATGAGAAGTATTGTCTATTTTATGTGCTTATATATCTGCACTTTCAGTTGTACTTCCTGATACTCTGATTCCTTTTTAAAATTTTATTTTCATCTTTTCTTTACTTTTAGAAGAACTTCAAGGGTAAGTCTGTAACCAACAGATTCATTTAGTTTTCCTTCAACAAAAGATTGGCTGTTTTCACCATGAATCTTGAATGATAGATTGGCTAGATATAGAATCCTATTCAACAGTTTTTTCTTAGAGCATTTGAAAATTATTGTGCTATTTCCTTCATGTCACATGATTTTAGATTTGAATTCCGGTGCCTCTTGAATTGGTGGGTTATGGGTCATTTTTCTCTTGTGGGTTTTAAGATTTTTTGTTTGTTTGTTTTAGTTTTCAGAAGCTTAATTATAATGTATCTTAGTGTAGCTTACTTTGAATTTACCCTGTTTGAGATCACTTAGGTTCCTGACACTATAGTTTTATTTCTTTCACAACAGTTAGGAAGTTTGCCCTCTTTATTTCTTTGAATGTTCTTTTAGCCCTCCTCTCTACTTTCCTTCTGGGATTCTCATGTTATGAACATTAATTTTTTTGTCATTGTCTCATAATTTTTCTCATATTAAGCAACTCATTTGGTATAAAATTTCAAGAGATTTTTACAAATGAAATGGAGCTTAAAAAACATAGTAAAAATAAAGAAAAAAATGATTGATAAAACATTTAATAGTTGTGATTCAAAGTCCATTTAAAAATAAAAGTTGTGGTGCATTTAGTATTTATAGCTGTTTGTTTTTAAAAAATTCCCAGGACATATGCTACTCTTTGAGTTATTAGTAGGGCCATACATATCAATCATATATGAATATGAAGATTTTAGCATACAATAATGGTAAAACTGAAAGCATTGTTCTTTAGGTGCTATAAAAAGTATCAAAAAATTTTTAAGCACATATCTTCAAACATATTTAGCATATTATACTTGAAATACTTTCTTTTGAGACTATATCTCAAAAGAAGTCATTAAGGGTTAAACTTCCACATACATATGATTTCTTCATGTAATTACTTCAAAATTACTAAATTATTTATGATATATTTTATGACACATTTTTAACATAACAGTTTTTGAGGATCTATTATGGTATTACTGAAACTATTCATTGCACATAATAAAAGAAAATCAAGATTATCTTAAAATCTTCAGCCCATTTTATACTTGTATAATATGAACTGAAATAAAATCATTGTAAATAAAATAGCAAACACTTATTAATTATCTCTATGCTTCTACTCTTACAATACATTCTATTCTCTATAAAGAATGAGACTTTTAACAGGGAAGTTAGATCATATCACTCTTTGGCTCAAAATTTTCTAAAGACTTCCCATTTCACTCAGAATAAAATATAAAGTTCAATTCATAACCTGTCCCTCTTGCCCTTATTTACTCAACTCCATAATATTTATCAAACATATCATAAATATTTTCTCCTCAAGACCTTCACTTTGTGCTGCTAGAAGAACTTTGCTCCAGTTTCTGAATGGCTAGGCCATCAATTCAATCCTATAGTAAGATGTCCCTTTTGTAAAGAGGCCTGCCCTTGATCTCCCTCTCTGAAATAGAAATCCATCCCCATTAAGCTATTTTCATGTTCTGCTTTATTTTTCTAAAAATTACACATAGGGAAATATTAAATGATATGAGCACATCATTAAGTATGGAAAACAAGAAAGCATCTATGAGATAATAAGAGTTGTAATTGTTGTATGGTATTTTATAAGCAAAGTCCTCAATTTTCTGATCAGCATTGATTTGTATATAGGTATAGTTGTGGTATAACTGCATGTAGGTAGCTGACTATAAGATACAATCTAAATAATTCTAAAGCATTTTCAACGTTTTTTTCAATTAGATGATTAAAATTAATGAAATTACATTGTTTTGTTTTAAGGATATATATGTACTTTAATCATTTTTTCTGCCTACATACTGTTTTGTTTTGTTTATATATATAAATATATTTTAAAAGATATTTAGATTACATAAAAATATAGGAGATTCCCATATGCTCTGCTCCCCACACTTCCCACATTTTCCCGCATTAATATCTTTCATTAGTGTGGTACATTCGTTACAATTGATGAAATCATTTTGGAGCATTTCCACTAAGCATGGATTATAGGTTATATTGTAGTTTATACTCCCTTCCACACATTTTTGTAGGTTACGGCAAGATATGTAATAGCTTGTATCTGTCATTTTAATGTCATTCAGGACAATTCCCAAGTCCTGAAAATGCCCCCATATTTCACATGTTTTCCCTCTTCCTGCCCTCAGAACTTCCAGTGGTCACTGCCTCCACATCAATAATATAATTTCTTCCATTTCTAGAATCACAATAAACCTATATTAGAATACCAATAACTCTACCTTAGTCCATAGTTCATTCCCTAATCCTGAGGATTCTGGGATAGTGATGCCCACTCCACCTCTAATTGAGAGGGAGCTTCAATCTCACATGGCTGATGGATGGGACTCTCTTGCTTGCAGTTGTAGACTCTCTCTGTTCCTTGGGATGGTCCTTGTCCATCATCATCTCCTTGTTACTTGTCTTGGGTGAGTCCAATGGACTGGGGAGTAGGTGTTGCAACTCCATTGAGATTCAGGGCCCAGCTGGCACATGGACAGCTCAAAGACTTTAGTCTCTTGGATGTGCACCTATCAATCCTTGTACTAATTATAGGTTCAAATAGAAAAGTCAGAAGAACCATGTTTAGGGAAACCATAACTAAGTCCAACTCTGTCACATAGGGGAGCATATATTCCAAAGTAAGGCCCACTGGAAAGACATCAAACTCCTGAGCTACCTGCCCTGACTATAGTGTCTGGATGTTTTCAGAGCCCTCGGGAGCCCTGCTATTTGAGGTAGCATTTACTTTGGCAGTCAATGAGATCCTGCTGAGACATTTATAAGCCTAACTTCTCAAATAAACTCCCGACTCACTTTGAAGTCTCTTAACCTTATAAACTCATTTGCCTTTACCTTTTCCCCCCTTTGGTCAAGGTCTTTTTCCAGTTGCATTGCTAGTTGGTGCTTGGGAGTAATCCCTCAATGCTGGGGAGGCTCATCCTTGGGAGTCATGTCCCGTGTTGAGGGGAAGGTAATGCATTTATATGCTGAGTTTGGCTTAGAGAGAGGCCATATTTGAGCAAAAAGTAGGCTCTCAAGAGGTAACTTTTAGACATCATATAATACTAAACTAAGTCTCAGTTTTAAGATTAAAGTTTCATAAGTACAGTCATCAATATTAAGGGCCCATAAATGGACCATTCTCCTTCACTAGTAATTGCCCCTCTACACAGGGGATTCTTGCTGATCTATTAGAGAATGTGGCAGAGCTCCCCAGGATGGGAATTCAATATTCTTTCAGCTATTGTGTGAATCTCCACCCACCTTGACAATGCTCCATGAACAATTGAACATATTTATATGCCTTATATGTATGCCCAGCTGGCCCTTCTCCCATGTTTCCACCATCACTGAAACCCCACACAAATGATCCTCCCCTGTCATATGTGTAACCCTTCTGTGATCCAAAACTTTATTCAAAACTGAATCCAACAAAATAGCTAAACACAATTAATAAGAAAATGAAATAATAATGATATTTTTAAATATAAATATGAAACAAAATAAAATAAATTAAAAAAATAAAAAATAAAAACATTTTTTAAAAATTTTGACAGTATGTCTTTCATAACTGTAAGATCTCTTGTCTTGTATGTATATTGACATTTTCTTTTATTTACTATCCCAGTGTCTTACTCTTTTCATTTTGTCTTCAAAGAAGTTTTAGGTTACAGAAAAATCACATACAGAATATAAGGCATTCCCATATACCCAACATTCTCCCACCTTTCCCCTTTCCCCTATTAATAACATTTTATATGTGGATGGTACATTTGTTACAATTGATGTACAAATATTGAAACATAGCTACTAACCATGATCAATGGTTTACATAACTGTTTTAACATAAAGAATATAATCCAGTCAACTTTATCTCATTACTCTCCAAGACACTGAAAAAAGGGAATGGGGTGAGAATTATTTCTCCCTGTAACTTTGTACTAGAATTATGCATTGTCTGAGAAGAGGAGTATATGTAATTTAAGCCTCCTTCACCATTGAGAATAATATTTTTGAAATAGTAACCTGATTGAAGGTCATTTTAAAAAATAAAGTTGTCTGATCTTTATCTGAACCAGCAACTACCAGAAACAATGAATTTGAATACATATGTTCATGAACTGATATGAGGAAAGCATTAGTTTGGGCTTTGGGGAGTGGAATAGACAAATATATTTGCATAAAAGAATAAGAATGTTTAGGAGAAGAGCATTAGATATGAAAAATGCACTAATGGAGGTAGTCCAAATGGATTGAACATTTACAGCACTATACTTGGATGCTATAAACTTCTCTAGGTATCATTGTTTCAGAGATCAATTTCTAGGTGTTCATGTTTATAACGTATTTCAGAATTAAGAACTGAGAGCACTACAAATAATTTTATAAAGATCAGACAACTTTAGTGATTTATGTTTCCAATAAATGTAAAAATAGACTTTTTTAAAAGTTTTTATTCATATATTTAGAGGACATAACTAGAGAAGAAGAATGATAAGATAGTTTAAGACTTTTACTGTAGAGTCTATTGTTAATTCAAACGTTTCCACTCTGACAGAGTCCATACTTACCATGATGAACTCCCCAGTATTTATATGATGCTTTAAATACATACATACATACATACACACACACACACACACATATATATATATATATAAAGAATATAAAACAATTTCCAAGAATTCAATTCGGTTTATTAGTTTATTTATTTTTTGTTTTTATTTTTACTCAACTCATGCTAAATTTCTTTCCTTGAATAAATACTCTCTGTCTCCATAACTTTCCTTGCGTGGGTTATATCTAGCCATTTCATAAGAACCACTCAAAGTCATTATAGGCTTTTTGACATACTTTTCAATTCTGAAAATTGCTTTATTAAAAGGCATGGTGCTGTGAGAGGGAAAACAAGATACTTTAAAATATCATATATTCCAATTCTCCCTATTCTACTTTTCCTTGCTCCATATTTAGTATTGTCCTGGCATCAACAGGTCTATTGGGGTCAAGCTCAACTCTTCATGTAGCAGAGTTATAGAAATTTGGAGAGGGAGCCATATGAAGTTTCTTATCATTTAGGACATCCTGAATTATAAGGTCATCTAGTTTGCATGTACTCCAAATGTTTATGCATTTCTATCAACATAAAACATACTAACGAAACAGAGCTGAAGCTCAAGATCCAAATACGTATCTAATTTTACAACTTATCATTAAAACAAGTATCCATGCCTACGTGTGTTACAATATTTGTCAACTTTCTTTTCTTATTAGTGTTCAGAGAGTTTTTTTTTTCAATTTTGTTTGCTTTTTATTTCATTTCTCTGTTGTCTGCTTGTTTTCATTTCTTTTTACTGTACACATATCTTCAATTACTTTGTTTCTCCTGTTTTTCAAACCTTAGCTCAGTACTCATTTAATGCAATAAAATTATCACAATTGACCTGCCTGCCTTTAATCACTTTATGCTCAACATTGTTTCATTGCATACACAATCTGTTTTTAGGACAATTTTGTTATGACTTTTACATATAATAACCTTTAGTTGTTCCAGCTTTTAGACTTATTTTGTAAATGACATTATGAATGTTAGGTTAGATTCAGGTGAGGACCTATTTCATTTTTTGTTTTTTCTTTATATTTTGGCACACTGCTGAAAAATAAAATAGAAACCAAAATATATTATTGCTCAAACACAACAAAAGTGAAAATAAAATATTTCCAAATGCAGGAAGAAGAATAAATAACTTGTGACAAGCAAGTAGAAACCTGCTATGAATACCTTTATTTATATTTTTATCACCTCAGACCCATACTTCAAATAGCAAGACAAATACTGTGACTATTCTCATTGTAAAAACAGGACTAAATAATATCAATAATAATAATAACAATAACAACAAGGTAATTAAAAACTGCCTACATGCCAAATTCTGTTTTTTATTATATTATGTATTCCTCATAATAATTTTATTCATTAGATAATATTATCATTACTAAATTACAAATGTGAAAACTGAGTTACAGAAATGTAGGTAAATTGCCCAAAGTTACTAAACTATTAATGGAGTCTATATTTGCATATAGGGAGTTTGAGTTCAGAAACTTACTCATAAACATATAAATATTGATATTTTTAATTTATACAATGATTTTGGGAAACATCTTAAACTCTCTAAATTTAGTTTTCTAATCTGGTAAATATGGATAATACATATATCCTAGGGTTAGTCAAAATATAAATTAGAACATGTGTGGAAATAGAAAAGTCACCTCTTGATCCAGACTGTCAAGCTCAACACTTACAATCTTAACCACAATGTTATCCATGCATAAAGTCATCATTCAAGAGACACATGTGCCACTACTGGCTTCCACTTCTATTTCCATGAAATAATTTACTGTGCATCTTCTTCCCACCAGAACCATTGCTGCCAGGTTTTAGTATACGATGTGGAATGAACTGTGTATCCCAATTTGGAAATGTTCTTAGTCTTGGTTCATATTCTGGGAGGTGCAGACATGTTAATAAGATCTCTTTAAGATGTTACTTCAGTTAAGGAGTGGGACAAATAAATCAGGTTGGGCTTTAATTCAGGTTACTAGTGTCCTTTATAAGTAGAGTGAACATCATACAGAAGCTACGGAGAACCTCCAGAAGCTGGAAGTTAGAACCTAGAGAAGAATGTGAAGATGCAGCCATGTGCACTGTCATTTGACAGCAAAGCCAAAGACCTAGGATCATTGGCAACCATCCCCAGAACACCATAGTCTTCTGGGAGAAAGTATCACCTTTCTGACACCTGTACTATGGACTTCTCCTAGCTTCAAACCGTGAGATAAATTCCCATTGTTTATGCCAATCCCTTGTATATTTGTTTTAGCACCTGTGAAAATAAAACAATACTATAAACCCATTTATATATATGAAAGATTTCTTTTTAAAATTCAGTGACATGAGTGTGGTACTTGAGATGTTATGAGAAATTTTAGGAGATGATCATTTAATCATGTCTTATTGTCAATGAAATTAAAAAACTCACTGTCATTCATATAGTTAATTGTGACTCCCATTCTGAAGGAATGAAAACTTTAATTAGTATGAAAAATAAGGAATAATTATAGAAAATTGGACCTTCATATATATATGCATATGTGTGTGTGTGTGTGTGTGCGTGTGTGTGTGTGTGTATGATAAGAAAAGGCTTACTAAGAAGTTTGGTGAAGGATTCAGGAGGACTGATCTTCCTATATTTTATTTAAGACCCTGATTTAAACAGTTAATTGGTGTCCATTGCTCTTCAGTTAAAGATCTAAATCTTCAATACAATCTTCTATGCAAGATTTGGCTTGCACTTTGGCTAGACTTTATCTACCTCTAGAATCTCATTACACTGTTCATTATATTTCATTGGTTCTCAAGGGGCATTTGTGTAATCTTTGATTTTTGACTGTTTCAAGCTTATAAACATGTTTGTTCAATATATGTGGAAAAAACCCCAAACATATATCTCCATTAACTTACTCATTAGATTCTTAGCTCAAATGTCATTTCCTCAAGAAATCTTTCCTTTATCAGACATAATAAGTTCCCATTGTAATATATTACATTCTTTTGTGATTTTCCTATTTAGTTCCTATAGGAATTGGAAGCTACATATTTATGATTAATTATTAATGCCTTTTTTCCATTAGAGTGCAAGTTCATGAAATAAGGTCTATGACTGATTTTGTCAGCATATAACCCCGTCATCTAATGTACTAACTGTAAATAGTAGCATTTTGTAAATAATTGCTGAATAAATAAATGAATCTGGAAAATATTTATGGTAGAAATGGGGCTGGATTTCATCTTTCTTATAGTTTTTCTTCAATATATTATAATTTTATCCAGCAATAATATTAAAAGAAGCAAAAACACAATACTGTTGGTTGAATGCTAGAATGCTATTAATATTAAATCATAAATGAATTATGTTGCTGGAACTTGGACAACAGGATGAGATTGAGAAGTTTAACAAAATTATTAAATAATAATTTATATTGAAATAAGTGGAAATCTAAGATTAAGGAAAAGCTGGATTATTTATCTATTTTCAGAAAGTAGAGATTATAGAGGGCCAAAATAAATGCTGTATAAATTGAAATATTTCAAGTGTAACTCTTCCACCTCCAATGCAATGGTGAAGGTAAAAACAAATCTCATAGTCTTATGCTTCATTAGGTGTTACACTTTTTAAAAATGATGAAAGTTTTATAAAACTTCTGAAAATATTTCCATGATGATAGAATGCTTCTGTGGTTTAACTTAAAATCATTTTTCTTACTATTTGGTGTTAAAGTCAATGAAAACAACTGATTTTTGAGAAGATTTCAAATAAGAAACAGTCACTTGTCAAATCCTCTGATACGAAGATTCATAAGCAT
Source organism: Cabassous unicinctus (assembly GCA_029593785.1). Taxonomy (NCBI): domain Eukaryota; kingdom Metazoa; phylum Chordata; class Mammalia; order Cingulata; family Chlamyphoridae; genus Cabassous; species Cabassous unicinctus. The sequence continues at coordinate 56,208 of JAQZBX010001635.1, forward strand.
AATTATGTGCCAGATTTTCATCTTTAATCTAACCCCCAGTGAACATTTACTTTGAAGGAATCCATAATAAATTCAAAGAGAAGACAGGATCCATAGGGCGAGAACAAAAGATCAACATCTGGCTTCAAATCTTCACGTACATGTCTACCCAAGCAATTACACAGACTGAGCAACTGAGAATTGAGTTTACAATCTCATTGCAAATTTTTAAAGAACTCTACATTTCAGTCGTTTCATTTTCAAGTGACTTAATCTATGTTCATGTTCCAACCTGTCCTCTGAATTCTTCAGAGCTGATCTATTTTTATAATGTTATGTGTGCCTCAGGCATCCTCCAGCTATCAGGTCTCTGCACACCTAGAAGCTAATTGGTGGAACTGCTTTCCATAAAATATTCATACCAGGAAATATTTTAAAATTAGTTTCAAAACTATTTCTTCTTTCATTTTAATCTCAAATATTTCCACTGAAATTTTATATGGTATCTCTACTTACAGACAAACTCAAAAGGTATTACAAGTTATGAACTTTCCTTAGAGGAAAAGACGGTGAGAGTTACCCTAAGTGCTTCACTATTCTATATTGCAGCTTAACGTCATTGAAAATAGGCATAAACTACTAATCAAAGAAGACAATATAAGAAATTATACATTCATTTTTTTGAAAGTACTTTGATATTTTCAACTAACATATGTTTTATTTTCCTTAAGTCTTTTGGTCTTTAAGAAAAGAAAAAAATATGTTTACTAAAACTAGCAATCTATTTTCTTTCATTTTGTTTTATTTATATTTTCAGTAATTTTATATTTTTATAATGCTAAAAAATTTCACACAGAGATAACAAGGCATTTCTTGGGATCCTGAGGTTAATTGCAAATATATCTTTCAATTGAGAAAACATAGGAAGCATACATCCAAATTCTAGCAGAATGTGCTTAACATTTTCATGCTCAATTTTATCAACAGAATTAAATAATAATACTAACATCACAGTACTATATGAATGATAAAATAAGGTAATATATTTAAAATTCTTCCAAAAACACTTTTTAAAAATGGTGCTTATTCCAATTTTAATCTCCTTGGATTATGAATGATAATAATTATATATGTGCCTATCCCAGAATGATTTTCACTGCATTAAGAATAATATTATGATCTACTTTCTCTATATAGATTTCTCTATTCTGACATATTTTGTGACTGGAATCATCTAAAATGTGGAGTTCTGTGACTGGATTCTTTCACTCACTTTAATGTTTTTAAGGTTGATCTGTGTAGGGGCATGAATCAGAACTTCATTCCTCTTGATGGCTGAGGATTATCTTTTGGTGGGGACCAGATGGTTAAATGATGACCCCCAAAATAAGGTTTTTCTAGAACCTATGAATATTCTTGTTTTTCTCCCCAAAGGAGGACATTTTCTTTATTTTTAAAGACGCTTTGGATTGCATAAATACCCCATATACCCTACCGTCTCCCTTTTCCCCACTCTCCCCCATTTACCACATTTTTCATTAGTGTGGTACATTTGTTACAATTGATGAAAACATATTGAAGCATTGCTACTAACCATGGTCTATAGCTTACATTATGTTTACACTTTGCACTGCACAAATTTATAGGTTTTGACAAAATGTATAATGGCCTGCACAACAATTTCAATGTCCCAAAATACCCCATGTTACACCTATTCTTCCTCTCCCTCCCCTCAGAACCTCTGGTGACCACTGCCTTTATATTAACCTTACAAGTTCTTCCATTATTAGAATAATAATATTTACTTTAGTCCACAGTTGAATTCCCCCCTTACATTTGCTCATTCCTCAAACTTGAGATTTTTGGGATGGTGATTCCCACTTTCCTTCTGACTGAGAGAGGGCTTAGATCACATGGGGCATATGGATGGAACTGTTTTGCTTATTGTAGATACTCTGTGGTTTTTGGGATAGGGTTTGTCCATCATCATCCTTTTGTTAGTTGTCCTGGGTGGGTTCGATGAAATGGAGAGTAGGTGTTGGCTGAAACTTGAGATTCAGGTTTCAACTGGCATATGAACAGCTAGAAGATTTAAGTCTCTGAGGCATATATTTAATGGGTATAGTGTTAATTATAGGTTCATTGGATGGATTATATGGCATATGAATATATCTTAATAAAACTACTTTTATATGTAAAAAAGAATAATATTATGAACATCTTGTTCCAGTCTTATGTGTTCACTGTTATCTATGTATGTAGAAATGATGAATGAAATTTACTATGTATTTATTCCATATGTTCAGTGTCCTAAGCATTCTTAAGACTCCTTGGGCATTAAAATAGTAAAGAATTTTGTTTTCATGGAAGTAGAATTCTATCTTAAAAGAAAAGAGACAAAAATAAGAAATATAAGTATAATCAAGCAGAACTTGTAAAACTGAATATTAAATAGGCAGCTATTTTAGAATTAAAAGTGAGTATTTTGTGCCATACTGCAAAGAATGTTTCTTCTGGATTTTTTATGCTTAGTCAGTATTATTTCCCATGCCTTGAATGAAAAGAACATATGGACTCTAAATAGAATGATGCTGTCTCCGAAGATATTATGGTATACAAATTTGCAGTCCAAAATCAATAATTCCACAAGTTAGGGATTATTGATTTTGTACTACAAATTAGCATCATTCATTTGTTTTTAGAGATATAAACTTCACTATTGGAATGAACATGACAGTTTTCTATCTTCTATAACAGCATTGCAAGGTAGATGATTTCTCACAAGTTGCATCTTCTTTTAATATATGATTTTACTTTAAAAGAAAGATAAATTGAAGACAATTAGGAAAATATTTAAATTTTAATTTAAAAATGTATCAAAAGTAACAATTTCTAAGGACAACCAGCAAGATGGTGGCAGAGTAAGGAGCTCCTAGAATCAGCTCCGGCTACAAGGTAATTAGTAATCAGCCAGATCTATCTAAAGCATTTCTTTGGGGGCTCCAGGATACCAGAGTGCATCCTGCAACACCCTTGAAAGAATGGAAGGAGGAGACTGCCCATCTGCAGAGAAGATTCGTAAATAGAGCACTCCACTCCACAGAGGCCAGTGCCCATCCTCCACTGGAGGCACAAGCTGCCTTGGGAGCTATTCTGCAGCTGGAATTGGAAGCTCTACTTCCCAAAAACGGGAGAGGAAGAGAGGGTTGGGTACCAACTTCAGCTACTGATTAGTAAATTCAGCGGGTTAAAGTATAATCCTAAGAAAAATTAAAATTTGCACCTGTCCAAGTAAGAAGGAGGTCGGTGGCCGCCATCTTAACTCCGCGCCTGAGATGAGGGAAAGCGGGGCTGACTGAAAATCACAGTGCTGATAGGGCCGGCTTCTTTCCATCTAGATCAGATTGCAGCTCTAGCCTAAGGCCCAGGCCCACCTCGGGCAGGGAGGAAGCTGGGGGTAGCTGCGCCAGCCTTTCCAGGAAACTATAGGCCACGCCACAGAGGCCGGTGATCATCCTATTTTGGCAGCACAATCCATCCCAGGAGCTATTATGTGGCAGGAATTGGAAGCTCCATTTCCCAAAAACAAGGGAGGAAGAGATGTTTGGCCACCGATTTCAGCTACTGATTAGTAAATTCAGCTGGCTAAAGTATAAACCTAAGCACAGCTAAAGTTTGAACCTGCCCAAGTCAGAAAGAGGCCAGTAGCTGCCATTTTGACTCCACCCCCAGCATGAGGGGAAGCTGGGCTGATTGAAAATCACACTGACTGTAGAGACCGCTTTCTTTCACCCAGATTGGCCTACAGCCCTAGCCTAGGCTTTAGCCCCACCCCTAGCAGGGAGGAAGCTAGCGGGCCCTGCACCAGCCTAACCAGGTAACTGCAGGTACATTTGGCTGGCACAGACTGAATAATCAGAAGTCTACCAGGGCAACTACAGTCATCTTAGACCTGCACTGCATATATTGCTGCCCACACCTGCAGCTCCATCCCTGCCCCATGCAGGGGAGAAAGGGGTGTGAAGTTTCATCAGTCTCTCTGGGCAACTACAGTCTAAGCCTGCCCAAGCTGGATTATTCCACACAGCTGTGTTTCTGTCCCTACCCGTGGCAAAGGATAAAATTGGGAGAAGCTTCATCGGTCCTTGGGGCACTGAGGGCTGCTTGAGCCTCCACAGCTTATAACACCAACTACATCCAGGGCTCCTACTACACAACCAGCAAGGGAGAAAGGGCAGGAAGCCCTAAACTAAAGAGAAAAATTGCACCCAAAATAAATACTCTAGTAAGCCAGATGTCAAGACACCGAAAAAAATTACAATCCACACCAAGAAACAGGAAGATATGGCCCAGTTAAAGGAACAAGATAAGCCTTCAGATGAGATAAAGGAGTTGAGACAACTAATCATAGATATTCAAACAAATCTCCTTAATAAATTCAATGAGATGGCTAAAGAAATTAAGGATATTAAGAAGACATAGGATGAGCACAAAGAAGAATTTGAAAGCATACATAGAAAAATAGCAATTCTTATGGGAATTAAAGGGGGAATAAATGAAATAAAAAATACAATGGAATCATATAATAGCAGATTTGAGGAGACAGAAGAAAGGAATGGTAAGCTTGAAGAAATGGCTCCTGAAAGTGAATACACAAAAGAACAGATGAAGAAAAGATTGGAAAAACTTGAAAAATTCTCAGGGAACTAAACAACAGCAAAAGGTGTGCAAACACAGGAAAGGAGCATAAGGAATATTTGAAGAAATAGTGGTAGAAAATTTCCCAACCCTATTGAAGGACATAGATATCCATGTCCAAGAAGCACGACATACTCCCATTTGAAAAAAAAAAAAACTGAATAGACAAACTCTGAGACACATACTAAACCAGAACGTCAAATGCCAAAGACAAAGAGAGAATTCTGAGAGCAGCAAGAGAAACAGAATGCATAACATATAAGAGATACCCGATAAGATTAAGTGCTGATTTCAATATTTCAAATATTATGGATTTTCTTCTTGTCTTATTACTGAGTTCTAGTTTAATTCCTCTGTACTCTGAGAATACACTATGTATAAAACTAAAACTTTAAATTTTATTAAGATTTGCTTTATTGGTCCAGCATAAAGTGTATTTTGATGAAGGTTGCTTGTGCATTTGAAAAGTTTATGTATTATGCAATAATTTGATGTAATATTCTATGTCAATTTGGTCAGGTTACTTTGTACTGTTTTTCAAATCTTCTATTTCCTGTTGATTTTGTCTGCTTAATCTTTCAGTTACTAAAAAATGGTAAATTCTTCAGCAATGATTGTGGATTTATATTTTCCTCCTTTTATTTCTGCCAATGTTTGAACTTCACATTATATATATTGCTTTAAATTGTATTTTATTAATAGAATAATCACATCATTTTTTGTTTAATGTTTTCATGTTATAATGTTTAGTACATTTACATATGATGTAATTATTTTCATAATTTTATTTAACTCTAGCAAATCACTGTATTTTTTGTAATTGTCCACTTTACTCTTTATTTATTCCTCATATCCTGCCTTTGTTTCTGTTAATCAAAAATACTGCTTTTGTTTTATTATGTTTCTCTGTCAGATTTTTGGTTAGACATATAATTATTATTATTTTAGGTCCCAGCTATAGAAATGGTAAAAGAAACTCCTTAACTTTCAACAATTAACCTACCATAAACTAAACAAATGCAAGAAAATTATAATTATTTAACTCTGTTTTCTCCTCCCACAATTTTTATTTTTATATATGTTATTTCTGCTGCTGATTTAATACTATTAACATTGTTGCTTTAAACCAGTATTTTTCTATGTCAGCCAAAGTGTCACCTGGGAATTAATAGAAAGCCAATTAGTTTGACTCCACTTAAAACTAAATATATCAGAAATTCTGAGGGTTGGCTTCCAAATCTGTGTTTCAACAAGTAAATGTTTAATCAAGGTAATTTTGATGTATCTTAAAATATGCAAAGTACTATTATAGTTATGTATTAATGATGTTTTTATTAGAATTGTCTCATATGACTGTGGGGACAGGCAAGTCTAAATTTCATAGGGCACGCTGCAAGTGGGGGATGCCAATGAAGGTTTTTTTGGTTTGTTTGTTTTATTTTGTTTTGTTTTTAATGAATTCACCAGGAGAAATTGGTTGGCTGAAGTAGAGATGGAAATTCTCCCATCTGACTGGTGAAATCATCACTTTCCCTTTTAAAACCTTCAACTTATTGACTGAGACTTCTCTCATTATTGAAGGCAATCTCCTCAGTTGATTGTAGATGTGAAAGCCATATAGGTGAATCGCTTATTGATGATTAAAGTCCATGAAATAGCCTCACAATAACAATCAGGCCAGTGCTTGCTTGACCAAATGACTGGACATGAACTTCACCATAACAATTGTGTTCTCAGATAATTTCTCTTCAACCTGAAGAACTTCTTTTAATATTTTTAATAGAGCTGAAGTACTGATAACCAATTTTCTCAGGTTTGGTTTGTTGTAATTCCACGTGGAGTTTGACGATGCCAGGAACGATCCAAAGAAAGATTGGGATCAGGGGACCTCACTCCATGAGGAATGCAGGCGAGTTTATTTAGGCTAAAGCTGCTTTTTATACTACAAAACTGATAAAAAATTAGGGCATCCTTCACTAGTTCCTCTGCTTGGCATGTAGGAGAGCTGCCGGTTCCTGTATTTCTAGATAGTTTTTCTTAGGAATTTATACAATAACTTCTTAGTGGTGGGTTCATTCCACTTTGCTTCCTCCTACTGACGTCTGCAATATGCAGAGACCTTGGAGACATTTACTAATGTTTCTTTGCCAGCAAGCATGCTTTTTGAATGCTTAACCCTTTATGCTCTGACTCTCAGCATCTTCTCCAACATTGGTTTGTCTGAGAACATCTTTATATTGCCTTTATTTTTGAGGGACAATTTTAGCTAGGATCAAAATTCTAGATTTGTAGATGGGAGTGGGGGTTAGGTGCCAAGCCAGTTTCTTGAATCAAAAAAGATGAGCAAGCAGCCAGTATGTTCAAGTTAGAAGACAAAACATTCTATGACATATCATTTGATTGACTTAAATATGATTAATTTTTCAGTTTGTTGCAACAGGAGTGGTGTTTTGTTTCTTAGTCATTCCAACCAGGAAATGGAAACCCATTTGTAATGATACTTAAAAGTAAATAGCAACTGAGGTAAACAGTTTTTCATTATATGGAAGTATTCTGAAAATGAAGGTAATAATTCATAAAGAAACTAAAATTTTAAGCCTCATATACTTGCTATTATGGAAGGATTTCAATATCACTCCACATTTGCTGTGTTGAATGATTGACACTGTTTCAAACCAATGTGATTTTTATTATTTAATGTAGAGGAGAGTTTGAGGGGATCCAAAATTCATAAAATAAAGACAATTTAAGTACTAAACTGAGTAAATGCAGTAAAAATAATAAAGGAATTCATTAAAGAAACTTCTTTGATAGAAGAAAAGCTGGAGTCTTACAATTAAGTATTATCCTGTAATTAAATGTTATTAAATATTAATAATAATTTAACATTATTATACATTTCATTTTACTTCATTAACTTAAAAAGAAGAAATTTTGAAAAAGAGAAATTAATGCATTCTAAAACTATGTTTATAAGATATTAAAAGATAGAGCCATATTTAAAATTGAAGATATTATTTTAGAATTCACAAAACCTTTGCAATTAAACTATGGGCTTGACCTGATAGTATTCATCAAGAATAATAATTCTAATGAAGAAGTCCAACTAAAGATGAAAGAATAGAAATTGATATGGCCAGCTTGCCTAAAGGGAAGAGCTTGAAAAGGGATGAAAGTTTAGAAGTAGGGAAAAAAGTGAAATCTATGAAAAAAGTAATCCAGAGAAAAATCAAGATATCTTTAATATTGAGTCATTATGGAAAATAATGTGGTTAACCAAATTTGCAAATTATTCAATCATTTTTACTGCACATTTTTAAGAACATATTCCTGGTATTTTAAGCAAACATACACACAAACAAATAATCCTTTTAAACAACAAATATTTGACTAATTTTCCATTCATTGAGAGAATTTTGGAACAAGCGGTCAGAGTCTGCTATTTTACTTTCTTTAACATAGACTTTTCTTCATGGTAACACACAGACCTATTTTTTACTCCCAATTAAAATTTATATATTTTATTTTGTGTTATGTAGTATGTCTTCAGCTAATATGCCATTCACAATCGTGATTTTGTTTTATAGCTTGTGATTGAAATCTCTTTCTTTCCTCACACAATGAAAGGTTCCTGAAGCAGAATTTTATACCCGGAATATTCCATGAGTATGACATATTGGTGGACATGGAGATACGTTGCCCAAATCTTCCTTCAGAGAAGGACTTGCCCCAGTTTTCAGAAGACAGTCTGCTCCATTAAACTACACTTCACCTACAGAGAACTACTCTTCACTTAAAGAGCACATAAAAGGACATATTACCACGGAAGCCAACATCCAATGACTAGTAGTGGTGAGGGCATAAATGTCCTGGATGGGTTGGCCAAGGCTTTGTTGAGCCTCCATGGCAATTCATCTTCTTCTGCCCTTCCTGTTTTCTCCCCCTCCTTTTCAACTTATCACTTATAAATATCCTGTCTGCCAAATTCTGTCTCAATGTCTACTTCTGAAAATCACAACCTGTGACACATATATACTTGCAAAACCCAAAAGATGAAAAGGAATAGCCCTGGTAACAGTGTATGCTTGGTATTACTAATTTCTGTGTATTCTATCTATATGGAAAATGTTTTTATATTTTATCTACTTAAAATATCATAAAATCTGGGAATGAATTTGAAGAATAAACTGTGTTTGTCTAGCAGTACCATATCAAATTAAACATGTAAGGCTGTTAGACACAGTTGATTGAACTACTTAGTCTATTATCCAGATTTGTATTAAAGAAAGGGATAAGAACATTAAAGAAGTGAAAATAGTAAGAAAATGGGAATCAAAGCACAAATGCTTTTGATAAACATTGAATCTGGATATATTTTATTATTTTTGATGAAGAATAAAAAGGGAAAATATCCTACACTGATAATGGGAGCTTAAATTTTAGCTGAACAATGCAGAATTACCAATTTGCACCTTTCAAATTTCTTATTCTGTATTCTTCTCCATTTCAATAAGAACTCATAGCTATCCTAATTAATCTAATTTTAACAATATGCAGAGTATTTATAAAATATGATTTTGTCTTTTTTTTTTGCTTAATTTATTTGTTATACAATGTAAGGTACAAGCAAGTAGAAACCTTTATATTATGTATATTACGATATCTCTAGTGATAAAATAGTTTCTAACACACAGCAGATTCTTCAGAACACTGAAAGCAAAAAGATCTTAAAAATAGGCAAAAAGAAGACAAGGGGAAACACAGAAGAAAATACACATATGAAAAGATGCTCAATTTCATTAATAATCAAGAAAATTACAGAATTTTAAATATTAAACTTTAAATAAAGCAAGTGCTAAGGAAAGCATGTGCTAGTGTGAATTATTACATTCTGCTGATGTGAGTATAAATTGACACAACACATTGGAAGACAGTTTGACACTACCTAGTAAAACCGAACCTGTGCTGCCTCCATGATCCTGAAATCTCTGTCTTGGGCCTATGCCTAAATAAATTCTTGAATATTTTCTCCAGAAGACATGTAAAATAATATCCATGGAAACAACATATGTAATTGCAAAAATGTAAGGAACTCAAATGACCAAATGGAGGAATTTTGGTATATTCGGACAATATCTGCAGCTCTGAAAATAGATGATAAGCAATTATATGTATAAGCAAGGATAATTCTCAAAACAACACTGAGGGAAAATAAAATAGAAAGCCAGAAAATTCACATGGCATAACTCAATTAACAAAATTTTCAAATATGTTCTAAACCAAGTATTCTTAACAAGGGTTCTGCGAAATTCAAAAAAGTATTATTCTTGTGGGGACCTGTTGGTGCGGGTGTGATATATTTATTAAATAATACTCAGTATAATGTGAACTTAGTAAGAGGTCTGTGGTTTTCACAGGACTGGCAAAAGGGTCTGTGGAACAAAAAAGGTTAAGAACCCTGTCGTAAAGGAAACAATATGTTGTTTAGGAATATATCTCTTTGTCATTGTACTGTAAGTGAAATTTAGAGAATGATAAACAGAGCATTTAGGCGAGTGGTTGTTTCAAGCAGTAAAAAAAGAACTTGCAAAAGAGAAGGAGCTCATAAATATTTTGACAATTATCGGCAATGTTCTGCTTCTTAAACAGGCTGGATTGTTCATAAGAGCTAATTTTCATTTCCTCATACGTACACATAATTTAAAAATGAAAGAAATTCATTTTACATTCTATATGTATACCGAGAGATTTAATTCACAAAAGAAGATACACAAATGGCAATACGTATGAAAAAAAATTAAAGGTTGTTCATAAATACTCTTTCTTAGGTATTTTGACTTGATTTTGAAACAAATCTAAAAAACCTTTTATAAAACGTGATGTCAAAATGTTTCTATTTACATTATCATCCTGCGAAAATAATTAAAGATCTGTGAAGTCATGCATATCAAAAATGCAAAACCACCCACATTAATATAATAAAATGTTGTTTCACTATTAATGGCAAATATAAATCATGTTTGCATTATTTAAGTAAGAGTAAGACTAAAATTAGAGTAAATAAGAGTAAAATTAAAACTGAAGAACAACATCTAATAGTTCATACATATTCATAGAGTAATACAGAGACAAAACTCTGACTTTTGTATACAAATATTCCAATGTGGGAAAAAAAATACAATGACAGCATGGACAAATATCAGAATAGAAAAAGAGAAGTTAAAATAAAAGGTATTTGGACTAGCTAATAAAACAGAACAAAGAAACTAAAAATTTATATCATTGCTAACAGTCATAGAGGAAGCAATAAAAACAGAACTGATCTGCAGAAAATTTAATCAGCAATAAAAATAAACTTGAGAAGATGTCCCAGAAATCAGATAAAAAGGACACGTATGGTGAAATATTGAGAGAACAGATAATAGATAAGAACATGCCTCCCATCAAAGAATAATACATGCTCCATAGGGAAAAAAAAAAAATGGAACAAAGATAATTAACAAAGAATAATTAAAGATTTTTCCAGTTTGAAAAAATAAAAATTATAAAACCCATTATGAATATACAATTAGCATAACATAGCCTATATTAAATTATTTAAAAGATATAATAAATAATATATTGTCATATTCCTGTCATATACTTTCCTTTGGAAAATAACAAAAATTCAAACTAATGTCCAGAATCATTATCATCTATTGAAAATGGAAGATATGAATTCAATCTCTCTTCAGTCTTTTCCACAATAATAAATGACAGAAGACCATATAGGAATGTTTTCAGAATTTTGAATGAAAAAATTATAACGCAATAGTGTATATCTAACCAGTGTGTTTTGTATTGAATGGCAGTCATAGATATACTCAGCTATGATAGGGTTTAGGTCATTGGTTTTCAATGTTGGCTGTACATTGGAATCATCTGTAGAACTTTAAAAATAATTGCACTTGGCTCCACCTCACCAATTCTCATTAATGCAGAGATGCTGGGATTTCAAATAATGTAGAATAATTTAGATAATATTGTTATTTTTAATAAAAATGACTTGATTAATAATTCAATCAAAGCAAATCTCATTTATTTTTCATTCATTGATGAGTCATGGATTTGTCAAGTAGCAAACAAAAAAAAAGAACTTGAAAAAAGTTTTTTTTATTTTAATGCTTTTAGGAAGGACCCTGTTGGGCTCATGGTTGTGTTAACTCTCCGTCCTTGTATAAAATATTGCCCAAAGGGAACTAAATTTTCTGGACATTCCAAATAGCATCATATCAGTCTACCTTTTTGATGACATCTTGTTAGTCATACTAGATAAACAAAAGTGGCTAATATACTGGAGGCTTTGGTTAGACACATGCACCACAGAAGATAGGCTATAAACTCTTGGAAGATTCAGAGTCCAATGGTTTCTAGCATGCTTGGACATCTGCTCCAAAGCAAATGATATTTTATTGCACCTTGCATCTTCCGCCACATAGAAAGAAGCACAATGCTGGATAGTTCTCCTTGGTTTCTAGAATCAGTATATTTCACACTTGGAAACACTATTCTGACCCATTTACTGTATGACACAGAAGTCTGCCAACTTGAATGAGCCAAGCACACCATCGGACCCCATGATATTCTTAGAATCTCGTATAGAAAATGATGTGGAATTTATGGAGAGCTCCAATATGAGAGTCACAACATAGACCTCTAGATTTCTGCAGAGAGGGCAAGCATTTGAAACAGGTAGTTATATACCATTTGAAAAACAGATGCAGCCTCTGACCATGAGACATCAACTGACCACATGCCTATGCTGATAATGAGTGTGATTATGTCAGACCCTCCAAGTCATAAGGTTGAATGGAACAGCAGTAATCCATCAAATATTAATATATGAAGAAGTACATACAGAATTAGGCATGAACTTATCCAGGTAACACAAATAAGCTGCATGAACAAGTAGCCCAGGTTTCCATGTCTTCTATCACTGTTACATCGTGTGTTTACAAAAGATTTCATTCATGGCCACATGGGAGATCACTTAAGAACAATGTAATGTAAGGGGAAAAAGACAATATGGGTTCATAGAAGGAGCAACTAAGTATGTGAGTACAAGCTGAAAACAGACCACTGCTGCACTATAATTCGAGTCAGGGAGTCCTTGAAATGGACTGAAGCAGTTCACCAAGTCATACATTGTGTGAAAAGACAAATGGCCCAAATAGTTTGACCAGTTGGTCATGTCCTTGGATGGAAAAAAAAATAGAAGTTTGAAAATAAGGAGATCTAGAGAATATGTATGGAGACATGCAGATGGATAAAGTTTTGGACCAAACTGTGAAAATATTTGCATTGCATATTTATGCCCATGAGAGGGTTATTCATAGAGTGACTCAGTCCCTCTAACTACTCAACCAGCCAGCATCTGTCATCTCTCACCCTAGTGTTGGCACAAAGGGTGTATGTGCAGTGTAACCATGATGATAGGAATGGTCACTATGCATGGACCCAACATCATGAGTCCTCTTTATCAAAACTTATCTAGCTATTGCCACTGCCAAATACCCCAAAACAGGGACCAATTCAGAGTCCTCGATATGGCGCTATCCATCAAAGACATCAAGCAACCACTTGGTGGGAAGTTAATTACATCAGAACCCTTCAACACTGGAAGGATTTGTAATCCATTTTGGCAGTAAATGATATTCTAGTTATATGTATGAGTCTTTCTGGCTTACAAGGCTTAAACCACCACCACTGACAATATACAGAGTATATGGTACCCTGACACAGGATTCTACATAACATTCCATCAAACCAGTGACTCTGATTTATAGAAAAAGAAATTTTGCAGTACTCATGTGACCATAGAAATCAATGTCCTAAAACATGCTCTACCTCTCAGAATCTGACAACTGAATAGAGTGAAGATACAGCTGTGGTATCAGCTTAGAGATTATACCCTGCAGAATATGATGTCACCCTTGTCATATACAGCCTAAATCAACAAATATTATATTGTTCTGTATCTCCAGGGGGAAAAATATACATAGGTCCAAAAACCAAAGATTGGAATTAGGAAGGGTTTGACTTGCAATCAGTCTTACTGATTCACTTGGGGGTGGAATTTAAGCTTTTTATCACTGTGACTCTAGAGACTCAGTGAGTCTAGAGGTTGTGATCCCCAGAGAAGAAAAGTTTCTACCATATCCACCATAAAACATAGCAGAAGTCCCACTACTGTTTAAAATATGTGTGCACTCCAGTTACTTTGGGCTCCTTGTGCCATGATACTAGCTGAAAAGTTAAGAAATCACCAGTATAGAAAGGAAGAGTGGGGGCTTCTGTTATAGAATGAGGGCAGGCAATAATACATTTGATCCACTATGGTGTCTTTTGTCAATTATTTGCCCAATGTTGATGGAAAAGTAGCCACAAGTTAACCAGGGACAGCTCAGATTCCTCAAAGATTAGGATTGAGATCATTCTCCATGTAAATTGCCTAAATCAGCCAAACATGAAAGGAATCTAAAATGGGTTTGAGAGGAGCAAGATGATGAGTATCAGTTGCAATCGTGAGATCATCAGTAACATGAGCTAAAGTTCCTTCCATTTTCTATTATCTTCTAACTTTCCCTAGGAAATATAACCAGCCAGAATCTAAGAAGAGCTTTTCCCAGATGGGGTCAACTTAATAAGTGAAGCAAGTGGATTCAAATGGTACAAAGGGTGGACTTAATTAGGAATCTGCGGTGCATCACTCAGATCCCTCCACTTTGGATGCAGGATTTCATTCCCCCAACTGACATTTCATTGTCTATGAAGTATGTTATGTTAACTAAAATTGTTTTAAGGTGAACATATGTTAGTTCCTATTACTCATGACTCCCTTTTCAGGTCTTCCAAAATAATATCTTTAATAATAACTTCCTGGGTCAATGATTAATGAGTAAAGATATACTTAACCTTAGTCTTTTATTTACAGAATATACCATCCTTTGCATTAGTAAAACAGAAATGCGTTTGCCTTTTTCTAGTCTTCTATCATCTGTCCCACTTCATCTGGTTCTCCAGATATCACCGATGCTTATAAATCCAGGAGATAAATTAATTTAAAGAACTTATAGAAAACTTAGCCTCACCTTTCACCTGCCACTTTATAGTAGCCATGCATTTGGAGCCCACACTGATTCTCTGTGTTGTAGTCATATCTTTAAAACTGATTCAGTCTTCATCGCTTTCTGCTTTAGTCCATTAACTTAACATCCAACTGACTACTCTCCTTAGTATTATATCAAGAGGGTTTACCCTAGTCATCATATTTCTGTTGCCCTATTGCCCTCATAAGCAGTTCTAAAATATTGTCTGCCTTCTTGATTATACACTGATGCTGTCTTCCTTCAGATTCTCTGTTATTGTAATTCTTAGGCTTTTAAATATTCTAAAACTTTTCCCTGGACTTTTTTATGTAATCACTTGTGAAGTCATGAATAAGAACGTTATGCTCTTTCTCTGCTACCCTTTTTATAAACCAAATGACTCACAGGCTTTAGAGTTGAAATAATAGTTTTGACAAATTAAGTGTTCTCTACTATTTATTAACCTAATTAAGATTTTAATTTTTAATAAAGAATTGTTTGTCCATAGGAGCTCTTTGTTTGTAAACGAGGAAAAAACAACCCTGGCTAATTAAGATAAACAAGGAAAGTGTTGATAAATTTTAGATAAGTCATGGAATCAAAATGAATAACCAGACAAAAAATATATATATATATATAAAATCAGGCACTAGGGCGATTCCGTGTTCATCAGCACTGTAAGCTCACATATATTTTTCTGATTTTTCTAAGGCAGTGATTTTCCAATTGATATCCCTGGCACAGAAGTATCAATATGGCTTTGGAAGTTGTTAAAAAGCAAATATTGGGGCCCCATTCCAGAACTATTAATTCAGAAACTCTGGGAGTGTGTTTTAACCATTCCTCCAGGTGATTCTGGCGCATGCTAAACTTTAAAAACAAGTATGCTAGGGCTCTACCATCAGTTTAGCACAACTCTACGCAAGTTTGGCCACGTTTCTATACTAGGGATTAAAATTCTTCTTTATGACCTCATAAAAACAAATGTATGTGTTTAACATCCCCACCATAATCATATGGAAGAGATGAAGGGAAATCACATACATGAGAGTATACTGGGAAAAAATGATAAGCAAGCTAAGAATGACCAAGAAAACAGATAATCAAACTGCAGTCCTCATCTAAAAATAAGGGAATATTATACTGTCCTATGTGAATATGATATACATGAGGACAACTGAATAGCATATTATCTATATGTTGTTTTACAGTTTCACATACATCTCACTTATAAATATAGAAGATTAAAGAAGTTATGGTTACACTGTATGGCATTAATTCTATTAATTTCTAATAGTTATTCCTTAAATAGGCTTTCAGGAATCATTCTTTATGAAGTGAATTATTTAATTTCTAGAATGATAAACTTAAGAAAATCTGAGTAATGAGAGTGGGAAATTTTTCACATTTCTATCAAGTGTGTTGGTTTTTCCAATTAACATCTTGATGGCCTAACATTTCTTGCTAATTTTACTGCCTTAATTTTTTAAGGGATTTCTTATATATATTTGAGATGTATCACTATAATGCCCAGACAGAGGTTGGACAAGAAACGTTGAGAGAGGGACTGATAAGATTCATGTCTTATGGCTGTCTGGGATTTTCAGCTGTAGCAGTGTTGGAGGTACTGAAGCTTCTTCCAATGAAACATGAAAATAAAACGTGATGTGCAGAGGGAGACAAAGATAAAAGGACAAAATGCATTTGCTTTCTCATACAATTGAATTTTCCCTTCTTTGAATTACACTGCTACTTAGGCTAATGCATTCATATGTAGTGGTTCCAAAGGCATTTATGATAAGCTTTTTATTTTGAAGTAATAATAGGTTTATAGAAGAGTTACAAAGATACTGCAAGGCGTAGTATCTTACATAATTATTGTATGATTACCATAACTAAGTAATTAACATTGCTACAATACTACTAACAAAGATATATACTTTATTTAGATTGTTCCAACTTTTCCACTAATATTCATCACATTGTTTCATTGGTTACATGATTCCAAAATGACTTTATACTGGTGATGTTAAACTTTTTCACTTGATTGAGATAGCATCTCTGAGGTTTACTGACTGTAAATGTACTATTTTTCCATTCCATACTATGCTATAAACAAATCACTGAGTACAGTGTAAATGCAAAGCGAGTAGATTTAAACTCTACATCTCGGATGTAGGAATATCTAATAATTTTTGGACTTTTATTAAGAAAACACAGATAATTACTAAATATTGTGGAAAATATTTTGAAATTTTTGAAAATATACTGTTCTCCTTGAAAGTACAATAATTATGTACATATTCATCAATGGACCACTGGATCTTGCCTGCAGAAATTATTACTATGGTGTTTTAATCATGATTTTCAATTTCCCTCATTCCTTTTCTTTTTATTTTTTGTAATTATACTGTATGGAAAATTTGTCCCTTCTCTTCCATTCACTTCTTCATTGAATCATTTACTTATATGAATATATAGTTAAAGGTTTTTATTTTATAATAATCCAAGGTAATTCTTGAATATCTGTTGTATTATTTGATCCATTCTTGACCATTGGGAGCTGTCAAGTTTACATGCTTCCATAGTTTATTTCAGGAGTGTTATTAATATAGTTTAGGAATTGGGCTCTTTGACATTTGTTCTTGCCATGGTTATCCTCACTGCACAACAATCTTCAAATTTATGGATAACGTTTCTCTAGGGTGGATGGAGCTTTAACAGGACAATGTTTGATTTTGAGTGTCAGGTTTTCCCTTCTTGCTGTGCCTCAGAAGCACAAGTTTTATATGTTCTTCTTCCTCTTGTGTTCTCTCAGCAGTTTCTGCTGCCATTTGTAAGTCATAGCTTCTGGCTTGGTGGTGGTAATACAGCCTCTGTGTTTCTGTTGAAGTCTCAGTTTTAGGCATGCACTCCCTCCTGGATCCTGGGGGTTATGGCTGTCTTAAGTCTCTTTCCTCAAACCTGACATCAGTTTTTGGCTCAGGGCTTGATCCTGTCCCTCTCCCAAGAGTAAAGTTTATTTCCATATTTCCCCCTCCTCATATCGTCCCTCAACTGCAATTAGTGTTTGCCAAGGCACTAAAGCCAGCAGTGTTGCCCTTTCTCCTAACATTATTTTTCAGTGGTGGACATAGAAGGGAATGATCCCATAAGGGCCACTTATCCCTACTGCATGGCCACTTCTCCTCTCTTCCAGGATTGCACCATAATCCATACTGCTCAGGGTTCTTTCTCATCTTTTCTGTGAGCTCTAGGGAGTGGGGCATAGGGGTTGGGAGTTCATGGAGTAAGAGCCTACAAGAGGGAAAAAAAAACATTCAATATCTGTAGTCCCTAGGCATTTCAAAGTGTCCCAACAGTTCACACGTGGCTAGCTATTTTAACTGAATCCTCAGCTATTTTAACTGACTGCTTTTACATTTGGGGTAGCTCTACTCAGATGGATATAGGTTAGCTCCTCCTCATTTCCTGAAGGCACTGTCTCTTCTTGGGCTTCCAGTTGTTTACTCTGCAACCACAAACTTTCTAACTCAAAACGGTAATAATTTGCAGCTAGCTCATTTCCTTTTCTTTGTAAGAATGTGAGTAATGCTCC
This sequence comes from Cabassous unicinctus, assembly GCA_029593785.1. Taxonomy (NCBI): domain Eukaryota; kingdom Metazoa; phylum Chordata; class Mammalia; order Cingulata; family Chlamyphoridae; genus Cabassous; species Cabassous unicinctus. The sequence continues at coordinate 74,610 of JAQZBX010001635.1, forward strand.
CACCAGCTTTCTATCACCTTGGGAGGAAACTGGAAGTACTGTGTGTTTATTGAATTCCTACTAGTGTGTAATATTCTATATGCTACAGGTGGAATTTGAAATAAAGCACTGGAGGAATTCACTAAAATCTTTCATAAAACAGTCATCATCCCTTATACACCTTTGTGAAAAAGCAATTCTTAAAGTGCCATTTGTATTGTGACTTAATGATTTGAAAAGTTAAATGATTGAGATTTCAGAATTAAAAACATCTACAACATAAAATTAAGGCAAACCACTTATTGGTAGGAATATAGAAAACATCAGTGGTTTCCTATCAACAATGTGCATTTTGGGGGTCATTACGGAATGAATTGAGAAATGTTAATTTGATCCAGTATGTGATCAATGTTAATTTGTTTTAAAAAGCAATACAAATTTGATCAATAATAATATTTCAACTCGTAAAGTCCTCTCCTTTTAATGAGTACAACTCTGATCACTATTAATAAAGGAAAACCCTGACTATAAAAATAGTAGGGTAATATAATTAACTCAAAATGTTAAAATACACTGCAGGATAAATATATTTTACTCAAAAAATGTTGAAAAGCACTAACTCAAATAATATTAACTTATATAAAGTGAAAATAGAAGATGTCACAAAGAATTTCTTTTAGAAAGCAATACACAAATCATAAAGCCCTATCCCATCCTGGAAGCTATTTTAACATATATCAAATATTATAATATGTTTTACTCACATTCAAACAATGCTGATAAAAAACACAGTAAACACATAGACCTCCATTTATTTATAATAAATATTTTACGTCACACATCTCAATTTGCTTCACATTTTTTGTTGATTATTAAAGAATTCTAGAGCTTATTTCATTCCTTTGACTGCAGGCATTAAGCCTCTATTAACTTCAAGCTGTGATACTAGGCCATGTGACAACAATGGTGAATAATACATCATTTTAGAGATCAAGGAACTAATTAAAAGGAGAAATATAGGGGATAACATGGGATTCAGGGGATTAATGCCATAATAGAGATATGGCCAATATAATTTGGATTATATTCAAGGATCATTTAACTCTGCCCTATAATGGAGTCAAGTGCAAAGAAGGGCCAAGGTGGAAATGTGAAAGATTAAGATTGTACAATACCCACAGTTGATAAAGGAAATGGTAGAGGATAAAAGTGGGGGGCTCCTTGACTCATGGGATATAAACTGACAATGGCATTTTGGGTAATACAAGCCATTTCCTTAAACAAATAATAATCAATGTACATGAAATGTTCAAGAAGGTGTTCTAGTAGCAACACAACAAAATAGTCCTGTGCCAAGAAATGAATTATTTTCTTCACACAAAAGATAGGGGATCAGTCTCACATTTGTCAGCTACTAACCTCGACCATGTATAGTGATGTGGAAAATTCCTGAATCATTTGAAATTCTCTGACACTCTCTACATTGCATCCAATGATTCTTTCTTCATTCCATAAGTACTGTGGCATTGCTTTGTTGTTCTTCACAAGTATATGCATGGCACTCAAATTTTATTATTGTGAAGTGATTGAATGGTTGATAAATACTTGATTAATACTGCTGCAGTAAGCAGAGTAACGACTCTCAAAGATGTTAACAATCTAATCTCTGGTATCTGTGCATACTTTAGGTTACATGCAAAAGAGGAATTAAGGTAGCAAATGGAATTAAATTTGCTAATCAGTTGACCTTAAAATAGGTACATTAGCTTGGATTTATCCAAGTGGACCCAATGTAAACACAAGGGTCTTTAAAAAGACGTGAAGAAAAGGGAGGTAGAAGTGTCAAAGTCAGAGAAGGTGATGTGACAATGAAAGTAAAGGCAGTGTGATGTGACTTGCCAATGCTGGCTTTGAAGATGGAAGACAAGATCCATGAGCCAAGGAATGTAGACCACTAATACAACTGCTTAACATATTCAAATTTAAGCAATAAAATGACATAATCCCATTTATTTTGTTTTGTTTTGTTTTGTTTTGTTTTTTACATAATCCCATTTAAAAAGTCTTTCCTGGTGGAAGACAAGGCCATGGAAATAGTCTCTTGCTATGGCAGGATCCCATGGCCATAGAAGCCAGGAAAAATCACTCAAATGAGAAGCAAAGTTGGTTAACCAACTCGATAGGGCAGAGCTATCTGCCACCCAGGATCTTTTTTAACAAATCCATTTTATCGATGCATATTAATAAAGCATATAACCATCCAAATTGTACAATCAATGGTATTTGGTGTAACGACATATTTGTGCATTCATCACTTCAATCATTCTTAGAGCACTTACATTATTCCAATAAAAATAATAAACAAATAAACAAACAAACAAAACTCATCACCTCTCAATCTCTCTATGCTACCCCTACAATACATAGCTGCTATTCTTTTTCCTTCTCTCTAGTATACTTGTATTAATATTTTGTAAAACCAGTGTCATATATGCAATGTCACCCATATTCTTGTTTTACTTGAGGCTTCACTATATTATACAGTCCCATGTTACATTCTTTAGCTTGCTTTTTAGTAATATGCCTGACCTTAGACTTTTCCTTTCAACCATGCCATACCAGTGTAATAGCTCTGCTACTTATAAACACTATGATGTGTTTTCACCATTTCTATTTATTTCCAAAGATTTAAAAACACCTTTTTTAACAATTCTACACAGATTATCCCTCAGCTTTCCATTCTCTACCCTCATTCTATTTTCTGGTGACCTATAAGTCACCAGAAAACCTATGAGTTTACAATATATATTTAGTTCATAATAGTGCAATCATACAATATTTGTCCTTTACTGTCTGGCTTGCTTCACTGAACATAATGTTCTCCAAGTTCATCCATGTTGTCGTGTACTTCACGACTTTATTTCTTCTTACAGCTGCATAATATTGCATCGTATGTATACACCAAAATTTGTTTATCCATTCATCAGTTGATGGACACCTGGGTTGTTTCCAACTTTTGGCAATCATGAAAAATGCTGCTATGAAAATCGGTGTGCAAATATCTGTTCGGATACCTAGGATCTTTGGTAGTACTTAACCGTGAGAAAACTGGTGTAGAAATAGACAGCTCTCTAAGGCCCTACTTGATTTTTATTGTAAAAACCAATTTGGATATGTTTTATAGGGCTTGACTTAATTCCTCAAGAACAAGTCAACCAGTTTGTATACTTAGGTCATTTTACACCACAGAACTCCTTGAATGAAGTGAATCCTGTATACTCTTTAGGAAATGTCCTGTGATATTTATTATGACTCTTAGGCTCACAAATCAGGATGGCACTTTTAAGGATCATTTTAATCTCAATTAAGAAACATCAAATGGAAGAACCTGGAGCTTGGCTACCAAAATAGTAAAAGAAAAGAAAGCTATATCCCTCTAGAAATTTCATATATTATCTTTACTACAAAAGCCTTGAAATACTCTGGAGTCCCTGCTCTTCAACTATCTACTTGGAGAAAATCATGAACAGATGGATCTAGTAGGACAGCAATGGTTTACCATGCACTGGACCAAATGTAATCTCTTATTAGAATATAATAAATACAGTCCTTAGCACCTGTTATGAATGTAGTGTTCTTTCTGTCAGATGCTTTTCATCTCCAAATATGTAAATAGATACATAAATAACCTACTCTGTCACTTGGACATAAACTTTCAGTGGAACCAATAGTGCTTGGAATGTCTATAGCAGATTCATATATTTAATAAATTCTGATCCAATACCCAGTGGAAAAGTCAAAATAGAGGTGCCTAGAATTTTTTCAAACATTGCAATGCCCTCTTCAGGAAGTAAACGATTTCCTTGTAGAAGAAGCTGTAGTTAATGCTTCTTGGCACTGGTAGGGACTGAATGCCTGATCATAACACATCAGGTAACAATCATACCCTTTGTTAATTTATCTCTACACATATATTCAGGCCTTCCCATCAAAGTTTCAATATTGAACAGAAGAGATGGCTATGGGTCCAGGTCCAGAAAGGCTTTAAAGGCCAAGATAAGTTGCATAAGCCTGCCATCTACCTTCCAAGTATACCTCCTGCGGTTGCAGTACTGTCACTCCTTCAGTTTACTTCTCTGGCTTTGTCACTATTTTATTATTATTGGCTACTTAAGGAAAATGAATGTGGAGTCTATGTGACTTGGAACAGTTTGCTGGTGCCTGCCAGAAGCAAATTGTTTGAGCATAATAGCTCCAGTAAGGAGAGAAATGAATGACAATAATTGTCCAATGTTCTCCTTGACACAATTACACTGGCATCTAACTCTATTAATAAATATGCAAAAAATTAGGAGTGATAGGCATGGATCATGAGGAGAATTGGCTTTCTAAGTCAATTGCAAAGTAAATCTCTTAGATGAAGAATTTATAGCATCCTCAGAAAAGGCGTCATGATCTGCTTCTGTTTTCAAGGAATGCTCAGTGGGGATGGCTGCTTTGTATGCTTTGGTTTTTAATATCTACCTATTTATTACATGTCTTTGGATACCTCTATTTCTTAGTCAATTCTCCAGCATTTACATAAGAGGCTTGTAGAGATCATGAACTCAATGAAGTTTTAATTTAGTGACTGGCATGGACAAATTTTGGTTTTGGCTGCCAGCTATTTCAGCCTTGTGTCTACTACATACAGATATTATTTTGACACAAGTTTAGAAATCCCTGTATTTAAGTCCATGCTTTGAAGGAAAAATTTAGGGATTTGGATTTATGACACCGTTTTTTAAAACTATCCAGGAGTTTTTGAAACAGCAACTTCACCACACAACATATATAATTAGCAAATCTCATGAAAAAAAAAAAAAATGAACAGAAGAATATACACCTCACAGAAAGTAAAATCCATATGCCATTAAACATGTGGAAAATGCTTAATTTCATTAGTAATCAGGCAAATCCAAATTAAAATTGCAATGGTACATCTCTATAAGCCCACCAGATTGGAAAAACAATTTAAGTCTGACAATACTAAATGTGGAAAGAATGTGGAATATGGTGACCAGCCTCCAAGATGGTCCCCAATGAGCCGTGTGTGCTGCTATTGACACACTTCAGTAGTGCCCTCCACATTGAATCAAGATTGGACTGTATGACCAATTGTTTATAGAAGAATCGATCTGTGTCTTTTAAGAGTAGGTTATAAAAAGCATTTCAGTTTTCACCTTTCTCTCTTGGATCCTTCTTTCTAGGGAAAGCCAGCCACCATGCAATTCACAAGGACATTCAACGCAGTCTTGCAATGTGGTCCAAACTAACGGCTTGCACAAACTTGCCTCCCATGTGAGTGAACCACACTTTAAGTGGATCTTCTAATCCTGTCAAGTTTTTACATGAATATAGTCCCAGATGACATTTGATTATAACCTAATGAAAGAACTGGAGACAGTGAAACCCTGTCAAGCAGTTCCTGAATTCTTGACTCAGAAAATGTGAGAGATGATAAATTGTTTTCATTGTTTTAAGTCATAGAGTTTTAGAGTAATTTATTTGTAGCAATACATAATTAATAAAGGAGTGATGACAACTTTCATATACCTGCTTTGAAAGTGTAAATTGATGCATATATTTTTGAAAAATGTTATTATCTAATGAAGTTGAAAATATGCATACATTCTCCTTAGCAAGTCCACTCATTATTATAAATATTAAGTTCAATGTGACAAAAAAAGCCACA
>JAQZBX010001636.1:0-48029 GCA_029593785.1 Cabassous unicinctus
TAAATCTTTAAAAAAAAAAAAAAGAAAGACATTTAAAAATAAATAAATAAATAAAAAATAAACTCCTAGAAGAAAATGTAGGAAAACGTCTTCAAGATCTTGTGGCAGGCGGTAGTTTCTTAAACCTTGCACCCAAAGCACAAGCAACAACAACAAAAATATATAAATGGGACATCCTCAAAATTCAACACTTTTGCACCTCAAAGTACTTTGTCAGCAAGGTGAAAAGGCAATTGGTTTAATGGGAGAAAATATTTAGCAACCTTATATCTGATAAGGGTTTAATATCCTTAATATTTATGAGATCATACAACTCAACAATAATAATTTCTTATTAAAAAATGGGCAGAAGACTTGAAAAGACAACTGTCCAAAGAAGAAATACAAATGGTGAATGAAGAAACACATGAAAAAATGTTCAACATCACTAGTGATTTGGGAAATGGCAATCAAAACTATAATGAGATATCATTTCACACTTATTAGAATGGCTGCTATTACAAAGTCATAAAATAGTAAGAAGCAATGAAGTCGTGAAACATGACAACTTGGATGAACCTGGACGACCTTATATTGAGTGAGGTAAGCCCAACACAAAAGGACAAATACTGTATGATTGCCCTATTATGAACTAAACATATTATGTGAAATATAAATATATTATGTGAAATATGAAATGGGCAGAAATGCATATATAAGACCATTTTTCTTTGAAGCTGAACAAATGTAAGTTAATACTACAAAGTGTTTATCAGACAAAAAACCCCACCACAAAACGTTACAATAAGTGAAGGAGACCAGACAGACAGTATTACATATTGTAGGATTCCATTTATAAAAAATGTAAATATAAATCAATATATAAAGATGGAATGTGATTAGTGGTTATGTAGATCTGAGGAAGGAACACTAAGGGGTGTGGAGTCTTCCTTTTTGGAGTAATGAAATTGTTCTAAAACTTTTGAGACAACGAATGTACAACATTGTGAGTATACTAAAAGCCATTGATTATACACTTTGGATCAAAAAGCCAGAAACACCAGCTATGTACAGTGGGGGAAGCATACAGATATTGAGAGGTGAGGAAATTTCTTGTCTCTGTCCGTTTTTTATTATTATTATTATTGAAATATGGAAAATGCTCTAATAATGATTGATGTGATGAACACACAACTATGTAATTATACCAGATACCACTGATTGTACACTTTGGATAATTGTATGTTTATTAATATTTATCAAGGAAATTGAAAAAAAAAAGGCCAAAAAACCCCACAAAGAAACAGACACACACACATTGGGTTTGACCTTCATAACAAGGTAAATGCTTTTGGTTTGTAATATTATTTCTTCCATTTTCAGATGAAGAGTGACTATACTATATCCATTTTCAAAGAAAGGAACTGAAGCTCCGAGGGTTTAAGGGACTTCCCTGAGTCCACAAAACTGGCTGCTATGAAATAGAGCATTTGCATAGAAGCAGAGGTGCTGTAAAAATAACAACTTCAGTTATTATGCAAAATTTTTAAAAAATCAATTCAGAAATTCTGAAAACATTTTGCTTACAGAGACTTAGTTATATGTGTAATACTCTTTGCAACCCAGATCTTCAACTGAAAAATTTAATATATATGTGTATCTCAAAATTCATATTTTTAGAGATGCATGCTTCCGGATATAGAGCAAATCTAGATAACAAATATCTCAGGTATTAGGAGTCAGAACAAACTAGGTCAAGTTCCTACTTTTACTCACCTTGTGACTGTAGCCACTGAGTACTGATATATAGATTATTACTACCCCATCAGCTTCCAAACACAGAGCCAGGCATGTTAGATTTCAGTGGCTTTGGTAGGCTATGGTTTATCTTTCTCTTACAGTTCCCAGGGGCCAGTGTTTGCTACTATAAGCAGGATTTCCAAGATTTTGTAAATAATTCAAAGAAAAGGATTTGGGACTATAAACATACCCTTTACTTATTTTGTAATTTTGCTTAGGGCCTCTGTAGTACGAGTTTCAAGATACTTTGATGATTCATAACTAATATATTCTTTAAATGTAAATGAGAATTTGTTGTAAGTTGAAATTTCCATAAAACTTAAATCTGCTTAAATGTAACTTTGACTCTGCTTGCTGTGCAGTACTTGCAATACACGTATTGATTATGATTGTTTATTTGTTTTCAGCAGTGACTTATTTAGCAAATAATAAATAATAAACTTAGAAGTGAGTGAAGGATTTATTTACAATGGGTCCTACACAAATTGATATCATTTATATTATTTAACTTTTCCTATAACAGAAAAGTTTTCTCTAAATGTAAGATAAGCATAGAATTTGTTGTCATTTGCAGAACAATTTTGAAAGTGAAAAGGGCTTTTGCAATAATTAGATCAAGGAAGCAATCATTTACTGGACTTGTCCTGCACAAAACTGAGCTTTTAGATACCCTCTATCTGCAGATGGTTAAACTGAATCCAAAATTATTTAAGAGCTAGATAAAAGGAACTTTAAACAATAGAGTTTATTTTCTTAGAATTAACAACCAACAGAATTCATTTACCTCTGTTCCCTTCCAAAGCAATCGTTTCCCCATAGGTAACTAGAAAATTATGAGTTAGATTTGTATTAAAACTTTGTCATTTAGCAATCCAACATAAAGGAGTAAAGATAGCAATTATTTTCAATATGGAAAATTTAAAAAAAATACTTTGTACACTTATTACGTTATCAGTAGTATTATAAGCTACTTTTTTCCCAATAAATAAATAAATATCATGATGATTAAAATAATCACTTCTAATAATATAAAGTACAATAGATTACTTTTTTTCTTTTGGATTGTCTTTTGAAGCTATAAAAAGATATACAATTTTATGCCCCCACCCTGCTGACATAATTCCCCTTGGCCCCCGCCCCCCAGGGCTTGTATATAGATTATAAGTATATAAGGAGGAAAAGGATAGGTGGGGAGAGAGGTTGTGGGGCAGGAGCCTTGCTTCCCCTCCTCTCCCTTCCCCTGGTCCCCTCTCCCTGGAGTCGTTTGTTAAAAGAAGAATAAAAAAGGTTTTTTTAAAAAAAGAATTATTAAAAAGCATTACAAGTAAAATTCTTAAGTATTTCTCAACCTAACCTAAATTCGTTTTGCATTATATGATTTAAAGGTGGCATTAATTTGTCAGAATTGATATAGCAGGAAAATGTACTTTTCAGTATGTCTTAAAAGTTATTTCTAGATTAAAATAGCATAGAATATTCAATGGAGTTTGTAATCTAATAAATATACCACATAAAATATGCAAAGATATGTTTTATAAAATTAGTAAAGAAATGAGGCACACTTGACTGTCAGTCATTGTTATAAACAATATATATCTCAACTAAAGTTTATCAACTAAATAATGTACATGAAAAAATTAATAAAATATTAGATTATGCTTGATATTAGTATTATTTTTTCTAATTTTTCAAGATTAGAGTTTCCAACACACTTTAAAAAGTAGATGCTTAGAGAATTTTAGGGAATCCAGAATGTAATATACATAATTAACACAATAGATATAAAACCCAGAAACATAATTTATTTTTTAAGTTCAAATTATAGTATCAGATATATGAAAATTTCATAATGATTGCAACAGCCAATGATTTACCATAACACTGAAATCATAGATAAATTAATGTTTGAGTTATAAGCTGGTTTCATGATATAAACACAAAGTCTTGGCATGGAATCAAAATGTACCACACTAATGTAAACCGCAGGAAACATTCAGGACACATTTAAATCATTCCTTAAATTAGTAATAAAGCTATATAAAATTGTTAGAAGAAAAAAAATGGTTACTGTATTTACTAATCTTTTATGAGTAGGAATGCTGTGCTAGGTACTCTTTTAGCCCCTAGGGTCAGTGATATTCTATTAAACAGACAATAGAAATATAAAGAAATAGAAAGCAGGTAAAAACTTCTATGAAGAAGACTTCTACGAAGAGTGAGATTCTAGGGAGTGTTAAAAGATGAATAGCTATTGGAAGCAGGGTATTTGTGAGGAGATAATATTTGAGCAAAGACTTGTTTACAGTAAGGAAGAGAACTGTGCCATGAAAATATCTGGAATAAAATGATTTCTGGCAGAGGAAACAGTAAATATAAATGCCCTGCGGCCAGAGCAAATTTATCGTTTTCTAAAGAAACAGGAGGACAAGAGGGAGAAAAGGCCTTGTCAGAGGAATCAGTTGTCTCATGGCCTTAACTAATTATTTCAAGTCACTGACCTTCTGTTTATTTAACTGCACAGGGGAGACATAAATCTGTCTTAACTACCTCATAGTCAAAGTATGCTGAAATAGTAAAGGCCTATAAAAATACAAGTTGTTGTTTTAGAACTATTTTATTATATGACACAATGCAAAGAGTCTGAATACCTCTGCTGGTGGCAGATATCACACAAAATATAGAAGTTTATTGGTGAAGTGAGTTGGAGTTAATATGACTTAATTTATTCTATGGGCTAAAAATATGTTTTAACCATTTAACCATTTATACTCCCCTCAACTTTCTTTTCTGAACTTTATTTATCAATAAAAATAAGTCATAAAGCCAATTCATATGTTTATGGTAAAAAAATAGATGATGTACTATATAGAAAGTATTTAGCAGAGTGCCTGGGATATATTAATCTGTAAATAATGAGTAGCTTTAATAATTATAACTGTCCATTTTTGATGATTATGATCATGGGATGTACCAAAATAAAATATATATCCTCCTAAATTCACAAGTAAAGTTCTTACTCATTGATGGAGAACATATAATTAAACTATAAGACAATTATAGATAGCAAGTAAAATAGATTAAGCACATCAACTGTATTTGGAAGTCAGTAATTGCATTAAATAATGAAGGTTTTAGAATAATAGTGGCACTGAACTTAAACACATTCACATATGTATCCTCAGCCTCTCTGGGCAACAGCAGAGCCTTTCAGCCTGCTTGGACTGGACTGGTGTGCACCTGAGATCCACTGCCCAACCCCCAATAGGATAAGAGGGGATTGGTGTGTATTCAGCCTCTCTGGGCAACAGCAGGCCCTTTTGGCCTACAGGGACTGAGCTGTTGGGTGCCTGTGGATCCATCTCTAGTCCCTGATAGGATAGGATTAGGCAGGTGTTTCCTCAGTCTCTCTAGTAAATGGCAGGCACTTTTGGCCTACATGAAGAGAATTGCTGGGAACCTGTGTTTCCATCCCCACCTCCTGAAGGTCAGAAGAGACAGAACTCCTTCAGCATCACTGGGCTACTGCAGGTGCATTCGGCCCACATGGATTAGATTGTTGGGTACTCCAGAGGGTCCATCCCCACCTGTGGCAGGGAATAAGGGAGGCCGGTGCTACAATAGTATTCTTAGGCAAATGTGGTCATTTTGGACCTGCATGGCATAGATTGCTGCTCACACCTGCAGGTCCATCCACACCTCAGGTAGGGGAGGAAGGGATATGAAGCTTCATTAGTCTCTCCAGGCAACTACAGAGTATCTTGACCTGCATGGCTTGGAATGCTACACATAGTTGTAGTTCTGTCCATACCCCTGGCAGAGGAGAAAAGTAGGAGAAGCTTCATCAGTTCCCAGGGCAACAAGGACAGCTTCATCCTCCACAGCTTACAGTACCAACTAAATACTCGTTTCTACTACACAATCAGCAAGGGAGAAAGGGCAAGAAAGCCCTAAACTAAAGAGAGAAACTGCACCCAGAATGAATATGTCTAATAAGCCAGATGCCAAGACTCCAACCAAAAATTACAATCCATACCACGAAACAGGAAGATATGGCTGAGTCAAAGGAACAAGATAAGCCTCCAGATAACATAAAGGAGTTGAGACAACTAATCATGGATGTTCAAAAAATAAATTGAATGGGGTGGCTAAAGAGATTAAGGATATTAAGAAGATACTAGATGAGAACAAAGAAGAATATGAAAGCATACATAAAAAAAAAACAGCAGATCTTATGGGAATGAAAGGCACAATAAATGATATAAAAAAAACACTAAAGACATAACAACAGATTTGAGGAGGCAGAAAAAAAGTATTGGTGAGCTTGAAGACATGGCCTCTGAAATTCAGCCTGCAAAAGAACAGATGAAGAAAAGAATGGAAGAAATTGAACAAGGTCTCAGGGGACTAAATGATGGCAAAGACATGCAAATATACTGTGATGGGTGTCCCAGAAGGAGAAGAGAAGGGAAAAGAAGAAAAAGGAATATTTGAAGAAATAATGATAAAAAATTTCTGAACCCTACTAAAGGACATAGATATCTGTGTCTAAGAAGCCAAACATGCTCCCATCTGAGTAAATGTGAATAGATCAACTCAAAGCCACATACTTATCAGAATGTCAAATGCCAAAGACAAACAGAGAACTCTAGATCAACAAAAGAAAAGCAATGCATAACATACAAGGGTTACTCAGTAAGATTAAGTGCTGATTTCTCAACAGAAACTATGGAGGCAAAAGGGCAGTGGTATGATATATTTAAGATACTGCAAGAAAAAAACTGCCAGCCAAGAATTTCATACAATAATTTGAACCAAATATCAAAGAAGAGCTGTGGGGGAAAAAATAGGCAAGAGGAGAGAAATTAGCCATCAGAGTAAATTCACCAACATATTCAGATGCTTATCCATCATCAAAAAATTATAAGCAATACTAGGAAACAGTAAGAGATGGCCCAGCCTAAAGAACATACCAAATATCTCTTCAGGATTTAAGACAATTAATCAGTGATAATCACACAATTCTCCTAAATCACTTCAAAGAGTTAAGGAAAATAAGACTAAGGAAATAAAGGATATTAAGAAGATACTGGGACAGCATAAAGAAAGTCTGCAAAGAAAAGTAACAGACCTTGTGGAAATGAAAGATGCAATAGATGAGATTAAAAACACATTAGAAGCACATAGGAGCAGATTTGAATTGCTTGAAGACAGAATTAGTGATTTTGAAAACAGGACATCTGGACATCAATAATGGATAAAAAAGGGAAAACTCATCGATATATGGAGATTAAACAATACTCTCTTAAACAATCAGTGGGTTATAAAGAAAATGCACAAAAATTCATGCATGCAGAAGCCCCCTCCCCCCCTAAAAAAAGCTGGAGTAGCTATACTTATATTGAATGATATAGACTCTAAAAGCAACACTCTTATTAGAGACAGGGAAGGACATCATATATTAATAAAAGGGGCAATTCATGAGGAAGAAATAACAATAATAAATGTATATGCATCTAACCAGGATGCCTCAAATTACATAAGGCAAACACAGGCAAAACTGAAGAGAGAAATAGATGTCTCTACAATAATTATTGGAAACTTCAATACACTACTCTCAACATTGGATAGAACATCTGGGCAGAAGATCAATAAAGAAACAGAGAGCTTGAATAATATGATAAATGGACTAAACCTAATAGACATATGCAGAACATTGTACCCCCAAAACTGCAGGATCAACATTCTTTTCAAGTGCTCATGGATATTTTCCAGGATAGACCATATATTGGGTCACAAACCAGATCTCAATAAATTCAGCAAGATTGAAATTACACAAACCACTTTCTCAGATAAGAATGATTAAAGTTGGAAATCAACAAGAGGTGAAAAAAGGGGACATTCACAAATATATAGAAATTATACAACACACTGTTAAGTAATCAATGGGTCAGGAAGAAATTGGGAGAAAAATCAATAAATTTCTCAAGACAAATGAAAATAAGAACACAAAATATCAGAGCCTACCAGATGCAACAAAGGCAATGCTGAGAGAGAAATTTATAGCCCTGAATGCTTACATTAAAAAAGTAGAAAGAGCTAAAATCAATGACCTAACTTCACAGCTGGAGGAACTATTAAAAGAAAACAAACTATTCCCAAAGCAAGCAGAAGGAATGAAATAACAAAGATCAGAGCAGAAATAAATGAAATTCAGAACAAAAAATAATAGAGGGAATTAACAAAACAAAAAGTTCATTCTTTGAGGAGATTAACAAAATCAACAAACCCTTAGCTAGACTAACAAAGAAAAAATGAGAGAATATGCAAATAAATAAAATAAAAAACGAGAATGGGGACATTACTACTGATCCCACAGAAAACTAAGAGATTATAAGAAGATATTATGAAAAACTGTGTGCCAAGAAACTAGACAATGTATGTGAAATGGAAAAATTCCTGGGAATGTACAAACAACCTACACTAACCCTAGAAGAAATAGAAGACCTCAACAAACCAATCACATGTAAAAAAAATTTAAACTGTCACCAAACAACTCCCCCAAATGAAAAGCCTAGGACCAGATGGTTTCACAGGTGAGTTCACCAAGCATTCAAAGAAGATTTAATACCAATCTTACTCAAGGTCTTCCAAAAAATTGAACAAGAAGGAATGTGACCAAACTCATTCTATGAAGTCAATATTGTCCTAATACCAAAACCAGATAAGGATATTATGTAAAAAGAAAATTAAAGACCCATTTTCCTAATGAACACAGATGCAAAAAATCCTCAACAAAATATTTGCTAATCAAGTCCAACAACCCATTTAAAGAATTATTCATCATGATCAAGTGGGTTTTATACCAGACATACAAGTCTGGTTCAACACAAGAAAATCAACACACAAAAAATCAATTAATATACCACATTAATAAATCAAAGAAGAACTATCAATTGATGCAGAAAAGGCATTTGACAAAATACAGCATCTTTTCCTGATAAAAATATTATAAGAGATAGGAATCGAATGAAACTTTATCAACCTGATAGAGGCCATATGAAAAACCTACAGCTAACATGGTACTAACAGGTGAAAGTCTGAAAGCTTTCCCCTTGAGATCAGGAAAAAGACCAGGATGCCCACTGTCACCCATGTTGTTGAATATAATGCTAAAGGTTCTAGCTCAAACAATCAGGCAAGAAAAAGAAATAGAAAGCATTCAAATCTGAAAGTGTGACAGTTTGAGATTATTTTTGTGAATCCCATAAAGAGAATGATTATGTTTGTAAACTAATCAATTCCCCAGGGTATGATACCCTTTGATTGCATTAAAAAAGCACATGAAAATAATGTTCAACATCACTAGCTATTAGAGAAATGCAAATCACAACAGCAATGAGATATCATCTCATTGGCCACTATTAAAAAGCAGAAAACAATAAGTACTGGAGAGGATATGGAGAAATACGGAACAATCCTTCACTGTTATTAGGATTGTAAAGTGGTGCAACCTCTGTGGAAGACAGTTTTGTGGTTCCTCAGGAAGCTAAATATAGAACTGCCATATGATCCAACAATTCCTCTGCTAGGAATATATGCAGGGGAACTGAAAACTGTGATGTGAACAGACATTTGCACACCAGTGTTCATTGTGGCATTATTCACAATTGCCAAAAGATAGAAACAACCCAAGTACCCATCAACTGATGAATGGATAAAGGAAACGTGGTATATACATACAATGGAATATTATGCTGCAGTAAAAAGAAATGAAATTGAGACACATATGATAACATGGATGAATCTTGAAGACTTTATGCAAAGTGAAATAAGCCAGACACAAAAGGGCAAATACTGCATGGTCTCTCTAATATGAACTAAATATGAAGAATAAACACATGGAGTTAAAAACTAGAGTGTAGGTTATAAGAAGATAATAGGAGGACTGAGAAGGAGTACTTATGCTTAATGCATGCAGAAGTTTTAATTAACTTGACTGTAAATGTGTGAAAATGGATAGAGTTGGTGGTAACACATTATAGTGAGTAGAACTAACACAGCTGGCTTATATGGGATTGTGGCTGAAAAGGGTAGTCTAGGGATGTAAATGTTAATTGAAAGAAAGCTAGAGAATAATATAGGGATTGAATAACACAGTGAACCCAGAGGTATATAAGAATTGTGGTTAATAGAACAAATGCAAGAATATCCTTTTGTTAACTAGAATGGATGTACATCACTATTGCAGAGTGGTGGGAATGTGGAGAAGCATGGGAAAAATACAATTATTGTTACCTATGGACTATAGTTTACAGCAATACTGTAATATTCATGCATCAATACCAAAGATGCACTGTGTTATTAATACAGGGGTAAGGAAAAATATGCCAAATGTATGCTATGGACTATAGTTACTGGTAATAATCAGATGATATTATCTCATAATCCATAACAAATATTCCACAATGGTGTGATGTGTTGGTGAAAGGGTGTTGTATGGGAATTCTACACATGTGCATGATTGTTTTGTAAGTTCACAACTTTTGTAATAAAAATAAAATTTTGAAAATGCTATGGGACAATTTCAAGAATCCCAATATAAGAGTAATTATTGTAGTTGAGAGAGTGAAACAGAAAAATATTTGAAGAAATAATGGTGGAATTTTTTCCAAATTGGATGAAGATTATAAAGCCACATATCCAAGTAGGACAATGAACCCCAAATACTGGAAACATGATAAAAACTACACCAAGATTTAAATTGCTTAAAAACAGTTATAAAGAGAAAAATCTTCAAATAGGTCAAAGAAAAATCAAGTTACATACAGAAGAAAATATATGGTAATGATAATAGGTTTCCCTTTGGAAATAATGCAAGTGAGAATTCAAAGGGAAAACATCTTTAATGTTATGCAAGAGAAAAATTACTTGGCAAGCTTGAATTCTATATGTCCTTTATTTTAACTATTTTAGCGGGTATAACTTGGTGTTTCATTGTGGATTTAGTTTGCATTTCTCTGATGAGTAAGTACCTTGAACACCCTTTCATTTCTTATTGAACATTCACACGCTCTTTGAAGTGTCTCCTCAGCAGTTTGCTTTTTAATATTTATAAGTAAGAATTCTTTATATATTCTGTATGCAACTTTTTGTTAGAGATATGTGTTGTGAATTTTTTCCCTCAAATACTGGCTTCTCTTTTATTTGTTTAATGTATTATATTTTTATTTTCTAAGCATAGTGGTATCTCATTGTGGTTTTAATTTGCATTTTTCTAATGACATTTTCATGCTGAGTATCTCCTCATATGCCTGTTTGTTCTCTGTATATCTTTTTGTGGTGAGGTGTCCATTCAGATCTTTTGCCAATTTTTTCTTAATTTGGTGGATTATTTTTTATCATTGATTATTAAGCATTCTTTGTATTTTTTATACAAGTCCTTTATCAGTTATGTGTTTTGCATATATTTCATTACAGTCTTTGATTTGTCTTCTCATTCTCTTAACAGTGTCTTCTACAGAGCACATTTTTCAAATTTTATTGAAATCTAACTTGATTTTATTTTTCATGTATCATTTTTTGGTGGTGTATCAAAAACTCATTGCCAAACCTAAGGTCATTTAGATGTTCTCCTACATTAACTTCTAGAAGTTTTATAGTTTGTATCTAACATTTAGGTCTATGATCCATTTTGAGTTAATTTTTGGAAAAGATGTAAGGTCTGTATCCAAATTCATTTTTTGTTTTTTGCATATGATGTCCAATTTTTCTAGCAATATTTGTAGAAAAGACTTTTTTCTCCATTGATTTACTTTTATTTCTTTGTCAAAGATCAGTTTATGTTCTTTGTGTAGACCTATTTCTGGTTTCTATTTTCAGTTTCATGGATCTACTTGTCTCTTATTTCATTATTACTATGCTGCCTTGATTGCTGTGGCTTTTTATTAAGCTTTTAAATCTGATAGTGTCAATACTCTGATTATGTGCTTCATCAGTATTGTGATGCCTGTTCTGGGTCTTTGCCCATATAAATGTTTTATTTCAGTTTTTCAATGTCCACAGGATAAGTTTCTGGGATTTTCATTGTGATTGCATTTAATCTATAGCTCACAGTTGAAATAATTGACACCTAGCATTACTGGTTCTTATCAATGAACGTGAAATAGCTCTCCATTAATTTAGATATATTTTGATTTCTTTCATATGGGTTTTGTCATTTTCCTCATACAGATCCTTAGATATTTTGTTGGATTATATATATAGATAGATAGATAAATGCTAATGTAAATGCTATTGTTTTATTTCAAATTCCAGTTGTTTATTGCTGATATATAGGAAAGCAATTAACTTTTTTTTTTAGAATTAAAATATTTATTTCAACTTTCGTTTTAGAAACAGAAATACTAAAATTTAAGTTTCCATAATCTCAAAGCCATACAATAGAAAATGTCATGAAAGGATTTTGCAAATGTAGAGAATATTTTTAATTATAATCAATCCAATATGTTCTTGAAATTGTTGCAATATATAAAATCCATTAATAAAATTATAGCACATATTGGGTCACATGCTTAGTGGCAATGATCCAAAATGTTTTCATCAATTGTAAGGAATGTACCATACTAAGAAAGGATGTTGTTAATGTGGAAAAATGTGGATGGTATAGGGAGAGGGGCATATGGGAATCCCCTCTATTTTTATGAAACATTTATGTAATCTAAATAACTTTTTAAAAAATATATTAAAAAATAAAAAGCAACAACAAAATATGATCTGCACTACTACTAGGGATAACTGGAAGTATAATTATTCAAGAGAATTTTGAATTTAAATGATCACTGCCCTGCATATGTTATTAAAATACCTGCCAGTCTCTCTCCAAAGATATCAAAATCAATGGCAAAAATAGTACCTGATGAATTGATTTGAGAAGTTGTATAACTTTTCTATATTAAATTAATACCCTGCAACTGTGCTAAAATGATTTACTAGTTCCAGGCATTTTTTGTTGTTTTTATTGATTCTTTGACTGTTTCTACGTAGAAAATCATGTCATCTTTGAGCAAAGAAAGTTTTATTTCTTCCTTCCTAAATGTTATACCTTTTATTTCCATTTTTTGTTTTTTTTTTTTCATTGGCTAGGATTTCCAATATAATGTTGAATAGGAGTGGTGAGAAGTAATATTTTTGCTTTATTCCCTTTAGTAGGGAGAAAGCATCCAGTTTATCACCATTAATCATAATATTAGTGTAATTTTTTTTTGGCTGTTCTTTATCAATTTGAGGAAATTCCCCTTTATTCCTAGTTTGCTGAATGCTTTAAATCATGATTGGGTGTTGGTTTTTTTTGAAATAGATTTTTTGTGTTTATTGATATGATCACACATTTTTTCTTCTTTAACTTTTTGATGTGATGGATTAAATTAGTTGATTTGCAAATATTGAAGGAGTCTCAGTTCCTGGAATACCTGGAATAAATCTCACTGCATGTGCTATATAATTTATTTTATACATTGTTGGATTTGATTTGCTAGTTCTTTTTTCAAGTATGTTTGCATCTATGTTCATGAGAGATATTTGTCTATAATTTTCCTTTCCTATCATGCCTTTATTTGGTTTTGGCATCAGGGTAATGTGGCCTCATATAATCATTTGGGAAATATTCCTCATGCTTCTAATTTGTAGACAAAGTTGTCAAGATTTGGAGTCAACCTTCTTACTTAAATGTTTGGTAGAATTTTTTAGTGATTATCTGGGCTTGATGACCTCATTTTTGAAAGAGCATTAATTATTGCTCCAAATTCTCTAATAGATATAGATAGTTATAATTCAATTGTGAGCTTGTGTAATTTATGTCTTTCAAAAAATTGGTCCATTTAATCTAAGTTATCAAGTTTTGGGGGCATAAGATTATTATTAATAATATTATATTATTTTAATGCACATAGAGTAATAGTGATGCCCCCTAATTCTTTTCTGATATTAGTAATATGTGTAATTTCACTTTCTTTTCTTGGTTCGTCTAGCTAGAGATATATCCATTTTATTGCTATTTTGAAAGAATCATCTCTTGTTTTTTTTATTTCCTCTGTTGCTTTTCTACTTTCAGTTTCATTGAAATTGAAATTTTTATTATTTGTCTTCTGCTTGGCTAAGGTTTACATTATTCTTTACTTTTTCTAAAATGGAAGCCTATGTTTTTTATTTTAATTCTTTTCTAATGTAAGTATTCACAGCTATAAGTTTCTCTCTTATAGCAGCTTTTGCTGCATTCCAAAAATTTTGGTAATTTGTATTTCTTTCTTAAATAATAAGCTTTGCTTCTGGAGTAGCTTTTTATTTAAGGAAAAATCATACAGAAAGTATAGTAAATTCCCATGTAACATTCTAACCACAGTTTCCACTATTATTAACATCTCGAATTAGTTGGTACATTTGTTACAATTGATGAGCCAATATTGATACATTTATTCATAACTAATGTTCATAGTTTACATTAGGCTTCATGATTTGTGTTGTAAAATTCTACGTGTTTGACAAATGCTAAACTAAGATATGCATGATTACAGTATTCATAAGGAAAAGAAAACTTCATTGTCCTAAAATGTCCTGTGCTCCATCTATTCATCCCATTTTCATTTAGTCTAAAATATGTTATTAGAAATAAACATATTTTCTAATAATAAATATGTTATTTAGAACTGTGTTGTCTAGTCTCTATTAATTTTGTGGATCTGTCAAATATCTGTTATTGATTTCTCATTTAATTCCATTTTGTTTGAGAATATACTTTTATGATTTCTATAGTGGTTTGAAGCTATATGTGCCCCAGGAGAAACATGTTTTTAAATTTAATCCATTCCTGTTCTTGTGAAAACTTTGTAAGTAGGACCTTTTGATGAGGTTACTTCAGTGAAGGTGTTGTCCAGAACCAATCAGAATGGGTTTTAATCTTATTAATGGAATTCCACTTTATAAGTGGAATGAATTTAGAAAGAGAGAGAGAGAAAGCAACAGGAAGTAAAACGGTGGACATCAATGTAACCCAGAAGAGAAGGGAGAGACCAGGATATGCTGCCAGTTGCCTTGCCATATGATAGAGAAGCCAAGGATCACCAACAACCAGTCCCAGAATGCTGGTCTTTGGTCTTTGGGAAGAAAACATTACCTTGATGATGCCTTCATTTGGGATTTTCTTTTAACTTCAAAACCATAAACTAATAAACTCATTGTTTAAATCAATCTATTTCATGGTATTTGTTTGAGCATCCCAGGAAACTAAAACAATATTTTTATTTTTACAGAAGCTTTAGATTCCATAAATGTTACATTGAAAATATAAGGATACCCATATACCTCACCCCCTACTGCTCCCATACTTTCCCACATTAACAACATCTTTCATTAGTGTGGTACATTTGTTATAATTGTTGAACACATATTGAAGCATTGTACTAGCCAAAAGCTATAGTTTACACTTTACTTCACACAATTTTATAGGTTTTGACAAAATGTATAATTGCCTGTATCCATCATTACAATGTCATGCAAAACAATTCCAATGTCCCCAAAATACCCCCATGTTGTACCTATTCTTTCCTCTCCCTCCCCTCAGAAACTCTGTTGGCCACTGCCTTTTTATCAATGACACAACTTCTTCCGTTGCTAGAATAATCATAGGTCTACTTTAGTTGCTTTATAGCGACTAAATAGCGCAAGTGTAGTTGCTTTCCCCCCTTATGCTTGTTCATTCCTCAATCTAGAGGATTTTGGGATGGTGATACCATACCTGTCTCCGATTGAGAGAGGCCTTAGATCCCATGAGGGCAGATTGATGGAACTGTAATGTTTGCAGTTGCAGACACTCTCCACTTCCTGGGATGGGCATTGTCCATCATTATCCTTTTGTTAATTGTCCTGGGTGAGTCCAATGAACTGGTGAATAGGTGTTGCAACTCTGCTGAGATTCAGGGCTCAACTGGCATATGAATATACTGAAGACTTAAGTCCCTGGGACATACGTTTAACAAGTGTAGTGCTAATTATAGTTTCAAAGAAAAGGGACAGAAGAGTCATGTGTAGGGAAATTATAAATGAGTCTAACTCTGTGAAACAATTTCTATTCCTGTAAATTTGTTGAGGTGTGATTTATGACCCCAAATGTAGTCTACCTTGGTGAATGTTTTATGTGAGCTTGAAAACAATGTACATTTTGCTGTTGTTGGATGAAGTAGTCTATAAATATCAATTAGAGAAAGCTGCTAGTGCTTTTATGGTCAGGTATAACCTCTCTGATTTTCTTCCTGCTTGTTCTATTAATTAATGATGGGCAATGTTGAGTCTTCAGCTATAATAGTGCATATGTCTTTTTTCTTTTCAATTCTATGAATTTTTCCCTCAAATATTTTGATGAGCTATTATTAGGTGCATATGCATTTGAAATTATTATGCCTTCTTGGAGAATTGACCCCTTTATCATTATGTAATGCTCATCTTTATTTCTGATTATTTTCTTTGTTTTGAAGTCAGCTTTGTCTGAAATTAATTTTACCGCTCCAGCTCACTTTTGATTTTTAGTCCATCCCTTTAGTTTTAAACAATCTGTACAATTTTTATCCACTCTAACAATTTCAGTCTTTTAACTGGTTTAATTGTTGTTGAAAACCAGGCATATTATTGTACTGGGTAATAGGATTTGATGTAAATGTTTCTCTAGTATGAGGATTTATGCTGCTTTTTCAGCTATTTTACACTATTATTAAATTAAGTTCTGCTATGTGCAATTAAAGTGTGGCTACCAAGAGTTTTCTATAATTATAAGTATTTCTTCTTTATTCCCCTTTTTTATACAGGAAGGTTAGAGAGGGATAGAGTGGCAGGGATGCCAGTCTACCAAGGCTCTAGGACAAGACTCTAGTTATCTTTACTGCTGGAGAGTAGGCTTTTATGGTAAAATGCTCCTGGTATAATTCATAAGGATTACTCTTCTTCTTCCCTTCCCATAGCCATTAGGGAATCTTTCTTGGATCATCACTGTGAGAACCTGATTGGATAATAGATGGTAAAACCCATGAAAATGTGGGGTCTTCCATAAGACTGTGGCCAACAGAAATTAGTCACTCTCTAGGATTTCTTCAGAAATTCATGAAAATTATCATCTAAATGTTCCTAATGTTTTATGGCTCCAGTGACTCTTGCTCCAGGTAAGGAGATCTCAGTTGTGACCACATTTTCTGTGTTTTTTCTAGTCTTAGGTTTTAATTTGTCCTGCCATGGGTATAAGAAAAGTTATTGATTTTTTCTGTGTGCAGCTCTTTTGTTGTTGTTGTAAGGAAAGGGCTAATGAATTTAAAGCTATTTGCATGTTGTAGTTAATATAAGAAGTCTTGCTGCTGCTTTTTTGAATGACTTTAGTACATCTCAAATATATCTTGAGGCAGAATTTCTCTCCTAACTGGCATCCTGTGAAAGGCTTTGGGGGAATAAGTAATGAATTAGTTCTTTTTCTGAGATGGTTTAGAAAGTTTTAATCTTAGGAAACAATCTTACATCTCAAAATGTTATTTATTCAATAGCTTGGAGATCTACGTGGTCTCACCACATTGAAGCAGTCCCATTTTCATGACCATGACTTTCTTTGTGTGGCTTTCCCTACAACACTCTGATCACAAAGAGATGGTAGTTCTAAATAATAACTTATGTTTAAAAGTTGACATTACTTTGAAAATGAACAGCAATACTCAGCAAGATAATATTATGAGATATAGAAACTATCTGGCTAACCAAAACTGAAATGTTTTCTATGAAGAACACTTCTTAGATGGAGTAACTTAAAGACAACTTCCATCCAGCAGTTTAGGAAGAGATTTTCTGCGAACTGGCATGGTGATACGCTGAAACTATGCATTTGTAAGATAAGTCACACTGTCTTGACAGTATTGCATCAAATATTGTTGTGATTGCTTTCCATGTAGATACAAATGAATTAGTTTAACATGTATTATTTTAAATAAAAAAATATATTCAAATTATACTCATGTTCTCTTCACTCCTTTGTCCAATGTACATGGCAAACAAAACATTGCATTTCATTTCTAGTGAATTTTAGGTCATTTTACTTTGCATAATTCTGAAAATGATTATTTAAGAAATGCTGGTACAATGTTCTATTTATTGGTGCTACCTGAAGCTTTATATGATCTCTCGGAAAGCTGTACCTGCTGGGTGTGAGAAGACTGGAGTGTGACATAGGATCATCTACCACCTGCAAAATGATTTTTCTTCTCCACTGCATATATTTTAAGAGTAGAATAATTTTTTTTTGGTCTAAAACAGCAAAGAAAAACCTCCTTCCTCAAAAGTGCTCATTTTTCACAAAATCACAAGGCTGTCCACTGCTTACAGAATGATATTCTGGGAATCCTTGTTTTATTTTATTTATTTATTTATTTTTAAACATTCTATTACAAACTTTGCTACAATACTCAGTTTATTTTCCACATCCACACACCCACACACTCACTAACATTATTTTTCTGAAGTGTGAAACAGGACTTCCTGGTGGCATCTTCACATTTTACATAACTGTTGATGAAGCCACTGCTGACACTGGGAATGTCACTGTAAAATCCTGAGACTATTTTTGAAGAAAGAAAAGTGTTAGCCAATTATTTGCTCAAAATATAGCACTGACAAGTAACTGAGAAGGCAGTTTCAACCAAACTGTCAGCTATTCAAAATCAAAGGCCTACCAGTTTGAGGTAACTTCCTTGTTAAAAGCATGTATTAAACAATTTAATAACTATGAATTGCAGAGTTTAGCTCATTTAGAAGACAAGAAGAAATTATCTACTCAGTAAAATATGAAGAGGTATGATTTAAATTGGTTGACTTCACAGTCTGAATTGAAGGGGAAGTTTGTAGAGCTCAGTTTGTGTTGGGAAGTCCTCAAATGATTGTGCTCTGAAAGAATTACTTTGCAAGCACATTTGTAAAAGCTTTAGGGAGCTGCAGTTCTCTGAATAGTTCAGGACAAAAATTGCTTTGGGTTGAATTTCACTTATCACTCAAGGAAGCTGATGTTTCACTGGCCTGATTTATTCTTCATATCCATCATCCATACAGTTATTTGCAAACCCTTTATTTGTATTTTTATACAGAGCTATAAAATTAATTTTAAATCTTTTATTTCACCTTGTAAAATGGCTTATTTCTGATCCTGATTGTGAAAGGATGGTTTTCCTGTAACTTAACAAATAGTAAGGGAGAGGACATTCTTATCATAAAATTATAATTTTTAACAGAAACAATATTGAGATCATTATTGTAATTTATAAAAGTTTTGAAATGAGTGTGATTAATGCAGATGGCTTATGGGTTATTGTTGTATTATTTTCCTGTAAATGTAGAGAAATATTAACTGTAAAAGTGATATGGAATTACAGCAATGTTTTTTAAATGTGTATGGTTATATTTGTTATGAAGTTCTTTAATCTACTTACTTTTCTGAATTATGGCATTGCTTCTTAATCTTATTTTCTTATATATGCTCAAATGCTGAACATGCTCAGCTTATATACAAGTATTTTTTACCATGTAGTCACTTATGTTAATTCCTGCACGTAGTATTACCACAGCTTCTTAAAGCATTTGCAATGCCATCTCATAAATCTTGGGTTATTGGCTGACATTACATGGCAAAGCATAAGTGAAAGAGATGTTATTACTGATAATGCTATAGCCCAACTTAAGCAAGCACTCATATGCATGTCCTCTATTAACTAGGACATAGTCAAAAATGACTGCAAACTTTTACCTTAATTATTAATATTAGCCATAGAAGATTATCAGTACCTTCCTTCTAGGAAATTTTGGATATATCTTGCTTTATTTCTTATAATGTCCTCTGTACTTTAGGAATACTTAATATATGTAAATATGCATATGTACATATATGTCAAATAACTTTTTAAAACTAAATTATTTAGTATAATATATTAAGAAAGCAGGTAAAATAAAAATAAATTATAACACAAATTTAGATTTAACAAATATTTATTAAATGCTTATTATATGTCATGTAACTTTTTAAAAGCTTTATATGTATTAACTTCTTTAATACTAGTAACAGCCCTATGAGGTAGTTAATAGTATTATCTCTTTTTTCATATAAAAAGTTTGAGGCACAGAGAGATTAAGATGCTCATATGTACTGTAGGCTGGAGCCAGATTCCTAGGTAAGAAATCTGCTTTAGAAGACAGGACTCTTTGTCATTATATTATAATGAACCTTTATTTCTATAATTTCATTACTTCAAAATAATTAGCTTTAATAATATTGTATAAATTACTAAATTATTCTGGCTTTTATTCTGAGTATAATAATGAAATAATTGTTTATGTATCATTTCAAAATTTGCCTTCCAGATTAGTGATTGACAATTAGAACTCTTGCATTTTATTAAATACTCTTTTATAATGTTTATATAATATGTGTAGTTTTGACACTGTGTGTCTATTATTTCTAACATTGTGCACAGATTACTGCTTTCTTCCCAGTATTTGTTCTTCCATTCATACCTGGTCATAAAATGAATGAGTGTGCATATGGCCAGCCTGAAAACAGTTTATACTTTTCATTACCCCTTTTATCTAGTTGTAGCCAGTGGAATCAGCGGTGCTCCTGTCTATTCTTATTTGTCACTCCCCATCCTATGGCTGGAATGCAGAGAAGGATGAAGTTGGATCAAGCATCTTGTCTATGATGTTACCATGACAATGGAATTAGCACAAGGCTAAGCAATACAGCAACAGTAGCCAGAATCCATAAGATTATCACAAAAAAACTTCTTCATTATAGACCTGGGATGCCCAACTCACGATATTTATGTGAGAAAGCAATAAACATCCATTTTGGCTAAAGCATTGCTATTTTGAGTATCTGTTACAACCAAACTGGACTGAAAAGACTCTGCATGTTTTCTCCAAGTTTTTACATAAATAGAGGGTGCTGTTATATGATATCACAATTGAAAAGTGTTGGTCATGTGTTTTTCAGCAGAAGAATTTATACTAACTGTTCTTGAAAGATCATAATATCCTTCTACATGACATATATATGCTTACTCTGGGCCAATGTGGTTACACATTCACGGATTTAAGGGTGGACTAGAAAGTAGAATTTTTTTATATGCATACCATTATGTATCAAGATAGAACTGGTATCTCATCCACTTTATCTTGTCTATTATCCATTATTACTAGGCCTGACTTTTACTGCCCCATTTTTTCCCAAAGTGTCTGAATCATGAATAGGGCTTAAATATCATTACTATTGTATCAATTAATTCATCATATTTAGATTGAAGAATTTAGCATAAAACACTCCTTTAATCAGTTAATGGCAATCAGTATTCTGATCTTTTACTATATTTAAATAGAAAATATATATAACTTATATTCTTTTTTAATGGAGATATTCATTGCAATATTTTAAAGTAGAATATATAGGATTAGTGACATAGGGTGAGTGCTTTCTCTCACCCTCAAAGTGTAGATAATCAGTAACAGAACTTAAAGAAATCACAAGTACAAAATTTCCTGTCAATTAGTTTTTCTTTTGCCTAAAATTAATATTTGATATAGTAAGAAGGCCATGTAATACATGCACACATATGCTACATAATGACTAATAGATCATTGAATATAATTTATTGATTAATACTTGCTTTGCCATTATGATATGTTTTCCTGAAAGCCTAGACTAGCTTGCTGGTGACAGAAAGGGACATGAAAATTCTCTTCACCAAGAACAGGAATGGGCATGGCCAATCATCACTGGTTATAGTGTTTCATTATCAATTCATATTGTTAGGTCCTGGATTAAAGGTATTGTTTCAAATTGCCCTGGTCAAAAGCAGCAGCTGCCATTGTTTCAACTCTACCTTAGAGAGAGACAGGGGCAGTGGAGATTTCAAGACACAACATTTCCTCAGGGCTATGAGGGACTGCCACTTGAAGAGAAGCATCTGCTGAATGACCTTCAGAGTAAACACATCAAAATAATCAGAAGCCTAGAAATCAGGAAAAAATTACAGCCATACTAAGAAACTGGAAGAGATGGCCCAGGCAAAGGAATAAATTAAAATTTCAGAAGAGACACAGGATTTGGAACAACTATAAAAGATGTTCAAACAAATCTCCCAAATAAATTCAAGGAGATGAAGGAAAATATGCATAAAGAGATAAAGGATATTAAGAAGACACTGTGTGAGCATAAAGAAACATTTGAAAGCATAAAAAATAACTGAAACTGGGATGAAAAGCACAATAGAAAATAATATAAATAGACTAGAGGTATACAACAGCAGATCTGAACAGACAGAAGAAAGAATCAGTGAACAAGAAGACAGGACAATCAAATTCTTACAGACAGAAGAACAGATAGAGAAAAGAATAGAAAAAACTGAGTAGTGTCTCAGGGATTTGAATGACACCATGAAGTGCACATATATACATCTCATGGGTGTCCCAGAAGGAGAAGAAAAGGGAGAAGGGGCAGAAAGAATATTTGAGGTAACAATGGCCCAAAATTTCCCAATCTTTCTGAAAAACATAAATATACATGTCCAAGAAGTGCAACATACTCCAAACAGAATAAATTCTAGTATACCTACTCTGAGACACATACTAATCAGAATGTCAAATGCCAAAGATAAAGAGAATTCTGAAAGCATCAAGAGAAAAGTAATTCATCACATAAAAGGGATCTGCAATAAGACTAAGTGCTGATTTATCATCAGAAACCATGGAAGCAAGAAAGCAGTAGTACGATATATTTAAGGTACTGAAATAAAAAACCTGTCAACGAAAAATTCTTTATCTGGCAAACTGTCATGCAAAAATAAAGGAGTGGAGTGGATGTAGTTCAGTGGTTGAGTGCATGCTTCACAGGTACAGGTCCTGGGTTCAATCCCTAATACCTGCTAAAAAAAATAAATAAAGGAGAGTTTAAAATATTCCCAGACAAACAGAAAATGAGATAGTTCATCATCAAAAGACCTGCCCTACAAGAATTATTAAAGGCTTTTACTGAAGGCTGAAAGAAAAGAGAGGAGACACTGGCTTGGATAGTATGAAGAAATGAAGATTATCAGAATGAGTAATTAAAGGGGTAAAAAGAGAGACAAAAAAGATATGACATATATAAATGAAAAGATAAAATGGCTAAAGTAAATATTGCATTTACACTAATAACACTGAATATTAATGGATTAAACTCCTCAATTAAAAGACACAAATTGACAGAATGGATAAAAAAGCATGATCCAAATCCTTAAAGTTTACAAGTTACTCAGCTTAGAACCAAAGACACAAATAGGTTAAAAGTGAAAGGTTGGAAAAATATATTCCATAAAGATAGTAAAATAAAATGTGCTGGAGTTGTGTATTAGTCAGGGTTCTCTAGGGTAACATAACCAACAGGAGATATCTGTAAATGGTATGAGATTTTATAAAATTGTCTCACACGACCATGAGGATGCACAAGTCCAAATTCCATAGGGCAGGCTGCAAACCAGAAGCTCTGATGAAGTCCTTGATGAGTTCCTAAGAGACACTGGTTGTCTGAAGTAGAGATCAGAATTTACTCTCTGAATGAGGAATCACTTCCCCTTTTAAGGCCTTCAACTGATTGGACGAGACGTCACTCATTGCTGATGGTGATGTCCTTAGTTGATTGTAGATGTAACCAGCCATCTATGCAATCAACTCACTGATGGTAAAGTCCATGAAATGCCCTTGTATTACAATTAGCCCAGTGATTGCTTGACCAAGCAAGTAGGCACCATTACCTGGCTGAGTTGACACAGCAGCCTAACCATCACAAGTAGCTATAGTAATATTGGACAAAATAGACTTTAAATAAACTTTAAACTTTAAGTAGACAAAATAGACAAAGAAAGACACTATATACTAATAAATGGGGAAATCCACCAAGAAGAAATGACAATCAGAAATATTTATGCACCTAACTATGTTGCCCCAAAATACATGAGGCAAACTCTGGCAAAACTGAAGGGAGAAATAGATCTTTACAATAATAGTTGAAGACTTCAATAAAATCCTCTCATCATTAGATAGAACATCTGACAAAGGAACAATAAGGAAATAGAGAATTTGAATAATAAGATAAATGAACTAGACCTCAGACATATACAGAACATAGCACCCTCAAAGTGCATGATATACATTTTTCTCAAATACACATGGATCATTCTCTAGTATAGACCACATGATGTGTCATTAAACAAGGCTCAATAAATTTAAATATATTGAATTTATACAAACCAGTTTCTCTGAAATTAATGGAATGAAAATGTAAATCAATTGGCAGAGAACTGAGAAATTCACAAATATATGGAAGTTAAATAACACACTCTAAAACAATCTATAGGTCACAATGGAAATTGCAAGGGAAATCAGTAAATATTTCAGTTTAATGAAAATAAGAATACAACATATCAAAACTTATGGGACATAGCAAAGGCAGTGGTTAGAGAGAAATTTATAGCCATAAATGCTTACATTAAAAAAGAAAAAAGCCTAAAATAAAAGACCTAACTGTACATCTGAAGGGACTAGAAATAAAACAGCAAAATAATCCCCAAAGAAAGCAGAAAGATAGAAATAGCAAATACTGTAGCAAAAATAAAAGAAGTTGAGAATGAAAACAATATAGAGATTAACAATACAAAAAGTTGGTTCTTTGAGAAGATCAGCAAAATTAACACACCCTTAGCTAGAAACAAAAAGGGAAAAAGAGAGAAGACACAAATAAATAAAATCACAAATGAGAGGGGGACATTACTACTGATCCAACAGTAATAAAATGGATGAGAAGATGATACTATGAAAAACTGTATGCCCAAAAGTTAGACAACCTAGATTAATGGACAAATACCTAGAAATACACAAACTATACCAACTCTAGAAATAATTGAAGATCTCAGAGTGAAAATTACAATTAAAGAGATTGAATAAGCTATTAAAAACCTCCCAAGGAAGAAAAACACAGAAGCAGATAGCTTTACAAGTAAATTATACCAATTTTTTCAAGAAGATTAATAACAATTCTGCTCAAACCCTTCTAAAAACTGAAGAAAACACTACCTAACTCATTCTATGAGGCCAACATGATCCTAATATGAAAGCCATGTAAAGATACTACAAGAAAAGAAAATTCCAGACCAATTTCTCTGATGAATATAGATGCAAAAATCCTCGACAAGGGAAGCAGATACAGCTCAGTGGTTGGGTGCCTGCTTCCCATATAAGGTCCTGGTTTCAATCCCCAGTACCTCCTAAAAAATCCTCAATATATACTAATTGAACCCAACACACATTAATAGAATCATTCACCATGGTCAAGTGAGTTTTATCCCAGGTATACAAGAATGGTTTAACACAAGAAAAACAATTAATATAATGCACCACATTAACAAAGATATAAAACCACATGGACAATTGATTTTTGACAAGCCTGCCAAGTCCATTCATCTGGGATAGAATAGTCTCTTCAACAAATGGTGCTGGGAGAACTGGATATCCATATATGAAAGAATAAAAGAGGACCCCTATCTCATAGTATATACAGAATTAAGTTATGATGGATCAAAGACCTAAATTTAAGAACCAGGAGTATAGAATTCCTAGAAAAAATTAGAGGGAAGCATCTTTAAGCTCTTGTGCTAAGCAATGGTTTCTTAGACTTTATATCCAAAGCACAAGCAAGAGAAGATAAAATAGATAAATGTGACCTACTCAACATCAAAAACTTTTGTACATCTAAGGATTTTGTCAGGAAGATATAAGGACAACTAGCTCAATGGGAGAAAATATTTGCAACACAATTAGTGTTTAAATCCAGAACAAATAAAGAAATCCTACAACTCAGAAATAAAAAGCCTGACAACCCAATTAAAAATGGATGAACAACTTGAATAGGCATTTCCCCAAAAAGGAAATAGAAAAAGGTAAAAAGCACAGAAAATGTGCTCAACACTACTAGCTATTTGGGAAATGCAAATCAAAACCACAATGAGATATCATTTCACTCTCACTACAATGACCACTATTAAAAAACAACAACAGCAAAGTACAAGTGCTGGAGAGTATGTGGAGAAACAGGAACACTCATTCATTGTTAATGGGAATGTAAAATGGTACAGCTGCTATGCAAGACAGTTTGGCAGTTCCTCAGGAGGTGAAGTATGAATTACCATTTGATCCAGCAATCCTGCTTACTGGGTATATGCCAGAAGAACTGAAAGCAAGGACTTGAACAGATACTTGCACACCAATTCTCATGGCAGCATTCTTCACATTTCCAAATGATGGAAGCAACTCAAGTGTCCATCAGCAGATGAATGGATAAACAAAATGAGGTTTATACATACAATGGAATATTATTAAGCCACAAAATGGAATAAAGTCCTGATGCATGTGGTAACATGGATGAACCTTGAGTACATCATGTTGAGTAAAATCAACCAGACACAAGGGGACAGATATTGAATGATATCTCTGTTATGAACTAATTATAATAAGCAAATTCAAAGAGTTAGAATCCAGATAGGTTACCAGGAGATAGTCTGGGGTTACAGATGAGGTGATGCTTAACTTGTACAGAATTTCTATCTAGGCTGATGGTAAAGGTTTGAAAATAGATGGTGGTGATTGTAGAACATTATTGTGATTGCAGTTAACATCACCAAATTATATAGGTGAATGTGATTAAAAGGGGAAGCATTAGGATGTATATATTACTATAATAAATGCTGAAAGATAATTTAAGAGATCCAAGACAGTGGAGTAAGGAACTGGTGGGCTGCAGTCCTCCTTCAGAAACTGAAGGATGGTAGGCAGGTGTACCTGGCAGAAAGAAAGCTGCAGGACTGTGGGGCAATTGGAGAGAGGGGAGACCCAGTTGGCCAGGAGAAAGGGAAGCTGTAGGACGTAGGGCACTCAAGTCAGCACACAGATGGCTCACAGGGACCTTAGAGCCCTCTAAGCTGGCTCCAAGAGTGAGGAAAGCCCCCAGGCAACCAGGGGAGCTTCCTGGTACCCAACGGCTCTTGAGGTGGGGGAGATGCAGAGCAAACAGATGTGGGACCAGCACCCAGAAAACTCAGGGGAAGAGAGATATGTGGGGAGGGGAGTTAGTGTGGATGCACCACAGGGGAATAAAAAGGATGCCAGCCAGTGTTGCAACAGCTCCAGGGAGAGGAGAAGGGGGGTTTATCAGACAAGCTGTCATACCCACCCACCCTGGTAGAGAGAGGAACTGGGTCAAGTAAGGGGTGGGCTGACAGGTGCCTAACAGCCTGGAAGAGGCGGAAGTTATAAAAGACAGCAGGCAAACTGTCAGAAACCCAACTGAGGGAAAAAAAGTGATGAGAGGCAGATAATAATCTTTCAGAAGTCTACCTAATCAATGGAGCTGGCATAGCTCAGTGATTGAATGTCTGCCTCCCAACCAATAACAGACCAGGACCAGAGGTCTTCACAGGTGAATTCTACCAATCATTCCAGAAAGAACTAACACCAATCCTATACTTTTCAAAAAAAAAGAAAAAAAAAAGAAGTGGAAGGAACATGGCTTAACTCATTCTATGATGCCAACATCACCCAAACACCAAAGCCACATAAAGACACCACAAGAAAAGAAAACTACAGACCAATCTCTCTAATGAACTTAGCTGCTAAAATCCTCAACAAAATACTTGCTAATTGTATTCAACAATGCAGAAAACAAAGTATATACCAGAATCAAGTGGGTTTTATTACTGGTATGGAAGGGTGGATCAAAATAAGAAAATCAATCAATGTGTAATACAACAAATTAACAGGTCAAAAGAAAAAGTATTACTTGATAATCTATCTCCCCGATATATAAGAGTTAGAGTCATTTATAATTTTCCCACACATGGTTGCTCTGTCCCTTTTATTTCAACCTATAATTAGCACTATATCCATTAAATATATGTCCCAGAGGCTTAAATCTTCGAGCTCTTCATATGCCAGTTGAGCCCTGAATCTCAGCAGAGATGCAGCCAACACCTACTCTCCAGTTCATTTCCAGTTCATTTGTTCAACTAACAAAAGGATGATGATGGACAATGCCCATCACAAAAAACAGAGAGTATCTACAATTGCAAGCAAGAAAGCGCCATCTGTCTGCTCCATGAGATCTAAGCTCCCTCTCAATTGGGAGCAGAGTGGTCATCGCCACCCCCAAATCCTCAAGATTGAGGAATGAACAAACATAAGGGGGAAATGCAACTATGGCCTGAAGTAGACTTATTTATTATTATTCTAGTAATGGAAGAACTTGTAACACTGATATAAAGACAGTGGTCATCAGAGGTTCTGAGGGGAAGGAAAGGGAAGAATAGGTATAACATGGGGCATTTTAGGGAGATTGAATGAATATATTGCAATGATGGATACAGGCCATTGTACATTTTGTCAAAACCTGTAAAATTGTGTGGTGCAAAGTTTAAACCATAATGTAAACTATTAGTATTGGTTAGTAGGAATGCTTCAATATGTGTTCATCAATCATAACAAGTGTACCACACTAATGAAAGATGTTGTTAAATGGAGGAAAGTGTGTGGGGGGAAGGGTGGGGTATATGGAAATTCCCTATATTTTTGATGTAACATTTATGTACTCTAAAGCTTTTTTAAAAATAAAGTAAAAAGGATAAAATATAGGACTGTACAACACAGTAAAACCTATTTTAGATGATTAACTTTAGTTAATATACAAGGACAAGATTTTCCTTTCAGGAATTTTAATGAGTGTACTATACTAATACAAGGTGTTAATAATTAAGTTGTGTATGGAAAAAATACACCTAATGTAAATAATGGAACAATAGATAGAACTATTTTAGTAAGATTTCATCAATTGTAACAAAGGTAACTACTATTAAAAAATAGTACACAAAGTAGAAAGTCAGAGCCTGACCCTCTCAGAAAAAAATCACAGAGAAGGCTAGGACCTATCTGAAGGAGCTTTGGATATATATAGAATGGGAAGGTGCTCTGAGTCATCTGGGAGTGTATTGGAAAGATAACGAAGGCAAAGGAAAACTGAGATGCTCACCCCTCTGGCTGGAAATGGTACATATACCCCACCCTCAGGGTAAGTAGCCTCAGTGCCCCTGGCTTGCTGGTGTCAAGGGACTGGGAGGGAGTGTTACCTGGGAGGAAGAGGGGTCTGGCAGAGGGTGGAAAGTGGTTTCTTTGAGGTGAGTTTGGCCAGCTGAATCTTGGAAAGGACCCTGACCTGATGGGAAAGGGGAGAGGGGATCCACTCTGGCAGGCTGTCACACCCAGCCACCCAGGAAGACAAAGCAATGAGATTAGAGAGGGGGCAGGGACAGGAACCTAATCAGCAGGACTCTAGCAATCTGTTGAAGTCTAAACACCTGGGGGATAGGGGGCAGAAAGTTCTCTGAAGACTAATTAAAGACTAATTAAACTAAGGAGACAATTTAGCTCAGTGGGGGAATTCCTGCCTTGTGTATATGAGGTCCCTAGTTCAGTTCCCAGGTTAATCAAGAGAATGATCCACTTGGTTATTGGGCAGCCACCTGATACATTATGACAGGGAACATATAGACATTCTTTTTGTTTTAGGTTTTCATGGATCTGTTTTTTTTTTTTTTTTTAAGCTTCCTTTCTTTTTTTTTTTCATTCTTATTTTACTCATTAAAACCTGATACATCACCTGCAGAGGGAAGGCTGGAGAGTGATTGATTGATGAACACCAGCAGCCTGAGAAGTTCCTTGGGGGCCTAAGAGGGAAAGCTATTTTTCCTTGGCTATGTTTTATTTTATTTTATTTAGTTGCTGCTGTTTTGTTTGTTATTTGTTGTGTTTACTCTTTCTTTGTTTCCCTTTTCTTTCTTTTACTGATTTTTTCTACCTACATTATTTCTTTACTTTCCTTCATTTTTCAGCTTCTGCTTTCTGTTGTTTTTCATTCATTCCACCTCTTTGTTTGGTCTTCAATTTTGTTGTTGTTGTTGTTTTCATTTCTCTCTCTCACTCTTTTTTTCTATTTTCTTCTTTTACTTTCTTTCTTTTTTTTTCTTTTCTTTTCTTTTTTCTTTTCTTCTCTTGTCTTCATTCTGGCCTTTTAATTCATTCTATATATTTTTCTCTATTTTGTTTCTCATTTCATTTTTTCTATATCACTATTTTATTCTTATCCCTCTGTAATTCTTATGATTTTTTACTTGCATAAATTATTTATTTTCCTAGGTCTTGTACAGCTCCTCTTCCACCTTTTAAAAAAAATTATTATTACTATTATTCTTTTTCTCTTCTTACCTCTTTCCTTTTCTCTGGTTCTGATTTTTTTTTTCTCAAAGGAACATAGATAATAGCAAAGAAATATAATAAGAGGAACAAAATGTCAAAGTGAAACCTTACCACACACAAAAACAGCAACAAAATAAATACCTAGAGTAGAAAGAGAAGCTAACCAACCAAATAAACCCATCAAGATAGACACATGCCTAGACACCAACAAAAAATTACAAGCCATACTAAGAAACAGGAAGATATGGCCCAGTCTAAAGAACAAACTAAAATACAAGGAGACACAGAACATGTAACAACTAAACAGAAATGTCCAAACAAATATCATCAATCAATTTAATGAGGTGAAGGAAGAGATTAAGAATATTAAGAAAACTCTGGAAGAACATACCAAAGAAATTGTAAACATACATAAAAAGATAGCATGTATGATGGTGATGAATGGCACAATGCAAGAAATCAAAATTACACTGGAAGTACAGAAGAGCAGATTTGAACAGGTAGAGGAAAGAATCAGTGATGTGGAAGACAGTACATCTGAAATCAGACAGATGGTAGAACACACAGATAAAAATCTAGAAAAAATGCATTAGGGACATAGGGACTTGAATGACAATATGAAATACGCGAGCATATGCATTATAGATATCACAGAGGGAGAAGAGTAGGGAAAGGGGGCAGAAGTAGTGTTGGAGGAAATAATGGCTGAAAATTTCCCAACTCTACTGAGGGACATAGACGTACATGTCCAGGAAGTGCAGTATACTCCAAGCAGTATAAATCCTAACAGGCCTACCCCAAGACATATATTTGTCAAATTGTCAATACTCAAGACAAAAAGAGAATACTGAAAGCACCAAGAGAAAAGAGATCCACCAAATACAAGGGAAGCTCAATAAGATTAAGTGCTGATTTCTCACCTGAAACCACAGAGGTAAGGAAGCAGTGATATAACATAGTTTAGATGTTAAAAAACAACAACTTCCAGCCAAGAGTTTTCTATCCAGCAAAGCTGGCATTCGAAAATAAGAGAGATCAAAATATTCACAGATAAACAGAAATTAAGAGTTTGTCAATAAGAAATATGCCCTTCAAGAAATACTTAAAGGGTGTTCTGCAAGTTGAAAGGAAAACACAGGAAAGAGAGAGTTGGAGTAGAGTATAAGAATAACTAGAAAGATAATAAGGAGAAATAAAAACAACACATGGCATACAAAAACCTAAAGAAAATATGGCTAATGTAAGTAATTCATTGACAGAAATAACATTGAATGTTAACGGCTTAAAATCTCCAGTCAAGAGATACAGATTGGCAGAATGGATAAGGAAATATGACCCATCTCTATGTTTTCTACGAGAAACTAATATTAGATCCAGATGCAAAGAGGCTAAAAGAGAATGATTGGAAAACAATTATACATGCAAACCATAACAAAAAAAGGGCAAGAGTAGCTATACTCATATTGTACAAAATAAACTATAAATGCAAAATTATTGTAAGAGACATAGAAAGACACTTTATATTAAAAAAGGAGAAATCTATCAAAAAGAAAGAACAATCATAAACATTTATTCACCTAACCAGGGAGCCTCAAAATCCATGAGGCAAACATTGGAAAAATTAAGTGGAGAAAAAAATGTGTCTACAATTATAGTGCAGGATTTTAATACACCATTATCACCATTAGACAGAACATCTTGACAGAGAATCAATAAAGAAACGAAAACCTTGAATAATACATTACAAGGTCTAGACCTAATAGACATATACAGAACATTACACATAAATAAAGTGGGATATACATTATTCTCAAGTGTACATGGATCATTCTCAAGGATAGACTACATTCTTGGCCACAGAACAACTGTCAATGAATTCAGAAAAATTGAAATTATACAAAGTAATTTCTCTGACCACAATGGAATGAAGCTGGAAATCAGTAAGGGGCAGAGAAACAGATTAGGCAGAAAAATATGGAGATTAACTCACACATTCTTAGACATTCAGTGGGTCAAGGAGGAAATTGCAAAAGAAATCAGTAACAACCTTGAAACAAATGAAAATAACAACACAGCATATTAAAATCTATGGTATGCAGCAAAAGTTATACTGAGAGGGAAATTCATAGCCACAAATGCAAAAGAATAAAGAGCTAAAATCAAAGACCTAAATGCACAACTGTAAGAATTAGAAAAAGAACAACAAACTAATCCCAATGGAAGTAGAAAAGAGGAAAAACAAAGTTTAGAGCAGAGCAATTTGAAATTGAAAATATGAAAACATTAGAAAAAAATAAACAAAACCAAAGGTGGTTCTTTGAGAAGATTAATAAAATTGTCAAACCCTTAGCTAGATTAACAAAGAAAAAAGAGAGAAGATGCAAATACATAAAATAAGAAATAAGGAAGGGGATATCTCCTCTGACTCCACTGAAATAAAGAGTATCATAAGAGGATACTTTGAAAAATTGTATGTCAGGAAGATGGATAATTAGAGGAAATGGACAAATTCCTAGAAACATGCAAGCAGCCTACATTGATGAAAGAAGGAATTGATGTACGCAACAGACCAATCACAAGTAATGGGATTGAATTAGTCATTAAAAAGTTCCCAAATAAGAAGAGCCCAATACCAGATGGCTTCACAGGTGAATTCTACCAAACATTGTAGAAAGAACTAACACCAATCCTGCTTAAATGCTTCCAAAAAATAGAAGTGGAGGGAACATTGCCTAACTCATTCTATGATATCAACATCACCCTAATACCAAGGCCAAACAAAGATGCCACAAGTAAGAAAAACTATAGACC
Source organism: Cabassous unicinctus (assembly GCA_029593785.1). Classification (NCBI taxonomy): domain Eukaryota; kingdom Metazoa; phylum Chordata; class Mammalia; order Cingulata; family Chlamyphoridae; genus Cabassous; species Cabassous unicinctus. The sequence continues at coordinate 32,983 of JAQZBX010001636.1, forward strand.
AATCTCTCTAGTGAATCTAGATGCTAAAATCCTCAACAAAATACTTGCTAATCATATTCAACAATACATCAAATGAATTATACTTCATGACCAAGTGGGTTTCTTCCAAGGTATGCAAGGATGTTCAACATAAGAAAATCAATCAACGTAATACACCACATAAACAGATTGAAAGAAAAAAAAATCACATGGTATCTCTATAGATCCAGAAAAAGCATCTGATAAAATACAACACACTTTCCTGATAAAAACACTTCAAACGATAGGAATAGAATGAAACTTTCTCAATATGATAAAGGGTACAAATGAAATACCAACGACTAATGTTATATTCAGTGGTGAAATCCTAAAAGCTTTCCATCTAAAATCTGAAACACGGCAATAATGCCCACTTTCACCACTCTCATTTAACATTGGGTTAGAAGTACTTGCTTGAGCACTTAAGCAAGAAAAAGATATAAAAGGCATACAAATTGGAAAGGAAGAATTAAAAATTTTACTATTTGCAGATGACATCACCCTATACATAGAAAGCCTTGAGAAATCTACAACAAAGCTTCTAGAGCTTACAAATGAGTTCAGTAAAGTGGCAGGTTAGAAGATAAGTGTGCAAAAATTAGTAACATTTCTGTAAACCAATATTGAGCAATCTGAGTTGGAAATCGAGAAAAAAAATCCCATTTACAATAACAACTAAATATCTAGGAATAAATTTAACTAAAGATGTAAGCGATTTGCATACAGAAAACTACACAACACTGTTAAAGGAAATCAAAGAAGACTTAAATAAATGGAAGAATATTTCTTGATAATGGATAGGAAGACTAAACATCATTAAGATATTTATCCTACACAAACTGATTTACAAATTTAATGCAATCCCCTTAAAAATTACCACACCATTTTACAGAACTGGAAAAGTTAACTCTGAAATTTATTTAGATGGGTAAGGGGCCCTGAATAGCCAAGACATATTGAAAAAGAAAAGCAAATTTGGAGGAATCACACTACCTGGTTTAAAAACATACATCAAAGCTACAGTGGTCAAAACTGCATGGTATTGACACAAGAATAGGCATACTGACTAATGGAACTGAATTGAGAGTTCTGATATATATCCTTGCATATACAGTCAACTGATTTTCAACAAGGTCACCAAGTCCACTCAACTGGGAGAAAATGGCTTCTTAAAAAATGGTGCTTGGAGAACTGGATATCCATATCCACAGGATTGTGACAGGAACACTATCTCACACCTTATACAAAACTTAATTCAAGATCGATCAAATAGCTAAGCATAACAGCTAAGAACTTAAAGATCTTGTGAGATAATGGAAGGAAGCATCTACAAGATCTTGTATTAGGAAATGCTTTCATGAACTTTACACCCAAAGCATGAGTACCAAAAGAAAAAATAAATAAATGGTACCTACTTAAAATTTTAAAATATTGCACCTCAAAGTAGTTTGTCCAGAAAGTGTAAAGGCAGAGTACACAATGGGAGAAAATATTTGGCAACCATATATCTGAAAGGGGCATAATATCCAGTACATATAAAGAAATCCTACACCATGAAAATAAAAAGATAAACAAACCACTTAAAAGATGGGCAAGTGATTTGAATAGATACTTCTCTAAAGAAGAAATACAAATGGCTAAAAAGCACATGAAATCATGTTGAACATCATTAACTATTAGGGAAATGCAAGTCAAAACTACAATGAGATATCATATTATACCCATTAGACTGGCAGCTATTAAAAAACAGAGGACTACATGTGTTGGAGAGGATATGAGGAATGGGAACCCTTATCCACTACTGGTAGGAATGGAGAATGGTGCCATCATTGTGGAGGACAGTCTGGAAGTTCCTCAGGAAGCTAAATATAAAACTGCCATATGATCCAGCAATCCCACTACTGGATATATACACAGAAGAATTGAAAGCAGGGCCACCAACAGATATATGCACACCAGTTTTCACAGTGGCATTATTCACTAATGCCAAAAATTGGAAACAACCCAAATGTCCATCAACAGATGAATGGATAGGTATATACATACAATGGAATATTACTCAGCTGTAAGAAGGAATGCAGTATTAGCACATGGGATTACATGGATGAACCTGGAAGACCTTATGTTGAGTGAAGCAAGCCAGGCACTGAAGGACAAATATTACATGACCTCATTGATATGAATTAAGCAAATTGAGCAGGCTCACAGAGCTAGAAACTGGAAGATAGGTTTATAGGAGACAGGAAGTGAATAGAGGGTTGTGAACCAATGTCCAAATAGGCAATATCTATGATAAGGAGGAAAGATGTAGTTGTGCAGTGGATGGGGATGACAGTGTTGCAGTGATGCTATTGGGTTGGGTGGTGCTGCTGCACTATCCGTGGAACTGGGGGGAGGGTCGCGGGAGGGAGCAGATGAATTCTGGGAATTTGCGGGTGTGTGATTGAAACTACAATGTTTGGAATATTTTACTGGCAAATATGGCAAGGGATAGTTACTGGTTTAGGGTGTTGGATATGGGGGGCATGCAGGACAGGTCGCACCTGTGCAGGCTTCCAGGGAGCATGTGAGTGTTCATCCTCTCATAGTTTGTTGTATCAGTGTGTGGAGTCCTACACAATGAACAGGAAGGTGTTGGACTTCCATCCTGGGTAATTCTCCTATGTTCTCAAATAGAGGGGCGGGAGTCTCTCAAGAGTATAGTTAGTGCTAATAGAGAACAGGGCAGTATGTCAAGGCCTCAATGTTGTTGCAAGTAATTATGAATCTTGTTTCTCAAGGAGTGAAGCTTGGTGGTTGCATCTGTCCTGAGGCGAGGAGAAGGGAGGAATAGAATAGATGGAACATGGGGCATTTTGGGGGCATTGGAATTGTTCTACATGATCTTGCAATGATGGATACAGGCCATGTTAAATTTCATCAAAATTTATAAAAGTGTATGTACCAAAATGTAAACCATAATGTAAATCACTGAGCATGGTTAGTAGGAATGCTTCAATATTTTTACATCAATTGTAACAAATGTACTGACCAATATAGAATGTTATTAATAAGGGAAAAGGGGTAAGGGGGAAGATGTTGGTTATATGGGAATCCCTTGTATTCTGTATGTGACTTCTGTGCAACCTAAAACTTCTTTGAAGATAAACTGAAAAAAATAAGACACTGAGGGAATAAATGGAACAGTATGTCACTGTACATACAAGGCAATAGATCTTAGAGTGATGAAAAACATAATGCCAAAATTTAATTTTTTAATGTTATGTTTTATTATTTCTAATTCTTTTTCTTTTTTTGTATTTTATTTGTCATTTTTAAAACTATCATTATTTCATTTTCTTATTAATTTTACTCAGTTATTTTGTTGGTTTCACTTTTGAAGAAGTTTTGAATCACAGAAGGGTTACAACTGTGGCAGGAGAGGAACATATGTGTGGTGTATCAGTGATGGGGGGTGCATGGGAGGAGGTTCACCTGGGGCATACCTATAAGGCATATGAATGTGTTCAAGTGTTCATAGGTTATTGTCACAATGGGTGGACATTCGCACAGTGCCTGAAAGAATATCCAATTCCCATCCTGGAGAGCTCTCCCACATTCTCTTATGGGACAGCAAGAATCCCCTGAATACAGGGGCAGTGACTAGTGAAGGAGGGTGGACCATTGACAGGCCCTTGATATTGAAGAGTGTACTTATGAATCTTTTCTTTTGAAATTGAAACTTGGCCTAGTATTATAGATTACCTAAGAGTTACCTCCTGAGAGTCTCCTTCTTACTCAAATGTGGTCTCTCTCTAAGACAAACTCAGCATATTAATGTGCTGCCTTCCCCACAGTGTGGGATATGTCTCATTGGGATGAGCCTCCCTGGCAATGAGGGATTATACCAAGGACCAACTAGCAATGCAACTGGACAAAGACCTTGACCATAAGGAGGAAAAGGTAAAGACAAATGAGTTTATATGGCTAAGAGACTTCAAAGTGAGTGGGGAGGTCATTCCAGAGGTTATGCTTATGCACGTCTGGATCTTATTGACTGCCACAGTAAATATTATCTCAAATAGCAGGGCTCCTGAGGGCTCTGGAGATATCCAGACACTATAAGCAGAGCCAACAGCTCAGGAGTTTGGTGACTTGCCAGTGGGCACTACTTTCGAATTTATGCTCCCCAGTGTGACAGAGTTGGACTCAGTTGTGGTTTCTCTACACATGGCTCTTCTGACCCTTATATTTGAACTTGTAGTTATTACTAGAGTTGATAGGTTTATGTTCAAGAGCTTTAAATCTTTGGTTGTTCCATGTGCCAGTTGGGCCCTGAATCTCAACAGATTTGCAACACCTACTCTCCAGTTCATTGGACTCACCCAGGACAACTAACAAGGAAATGATGACGGACAATGACCATCCCAAGGAACAGAGAGAGGCTACAACTACAAGTAAAATAGTCCCAGCCATCTGCCCCCTGGGATCTAGGCCCCCTCTCAATTACAGGCAGAGTGAGCATCACCATCCCAGAATCCTCAAGACTGGGGAATGAACAATAGAGTATATAGACTTACTGTTATTCTACCTTAGACTTATTGTTATTCTAACAATGGAAGATATTTTAGTATTGATGTGGAGGCAGTGGCCTTTGAGGTTCTGAGGGGAGGGAGAGGGGAGAAATAGGTGTAATATGAGGGCATTTTCGGGACATTGAAATTATCCTGAATGACACTGCAATGACATATACAGGCCATTATATAACTTGTCATAACTTATGAAATTGTGTGGGAGAGAGTTTTAAGTACAATGTCAAGTATAATCCACACTTAGTGGCAATGATCCATTATGTGTTCATTAATTGTAACAAATATACCACACTAATGAAGGATGTTGTTAATGTGGGAAATTGCCAGAGGGGTAGGGAGTGGGGCATATGGAATACCCTACATTTTTTATGTAACATTTATGTAATCTAAATATCTTTAACAAACAAACAAATAAATAAATAAATAGTACAATTATTTTTTAAAAGTAGTATCAAGTGTAACTAAACCAATACATGGTGCTGTTCATGGGGTGGTATATGGGAATCCTGTATTTTATGCACGGTTTTTTGTAAACTCATAACTTCACTTATAAAGAATAAAAAGGAAAATAATGAAGTGTGGGATATGTGTGTGTGCATATAGTGAGTTTTTAAAAATAACCATAAATTGAATATGTTCCATTAAAAAAATTGCATGATCATGCAAATCAGTGGTCTAGAAAAGAGAACATAATTCTTTGTTTCTCAAATCCTAAATCACTTTCTAATTTACCCTTACTGAATCACTTGCATCTTTCCAGTTGCTGTGATCTCTACCATTAATTGCATTAACATTAGGGTTTGGATGCTTATAATAATAATTGCCCAACAAGTTTCCTGGAGTGAAAATTTAACATCTCAAATCCATCATTCAAACTGTTTATATATTTATAAAATATAAATGTTACATTCCTTGCTTCAGTTACTTCCTTTTGTCTATAGAAAAATAAATCCAGTCACCTCAATATTGCTTATGGATATATTTTTACCTCAAGTATCTTTCAGCATCATTTCTAACTGAAGTTCTCAGAAATCACCCTCTAGCCATATTGCAATATTTTAGTTTGTTTTTGCTAAGAATATTTCCTCTGTTTGAAGTGCTCCTCACCATTGATCCTCACCTCCAATGCCATCGTCACTATCTCCGCACTGCCTTCCGCCTATGAATAAAACTTACTCATCTTTCAGAATTAAATATATGTAACCTTCTCTTTGAAAATTTTGGATCTGAGAGGTGGAATTTACCACTTCTTCCTTTGTTTACAAGTGTACCCTCTGTTTGTGTCTATAATTGTCCCCAGAATCTTAATATTTCATTTATAGTTTACATGTCATTTTCTCCCTAGTAGACTTCAATGTCACTGGAGTTTGGCTCATGCCTAATTTAGCTCTTTATTCAGAATGCTAAACAGAAGTCCTTAGAAAATCATCATTGAATGATGAATAAGTCAAAAAGCAACAAAACAAAATTAATGTATATGCTGCTTGACTATAAGCATAGAACTTTCATATTGAATTTGGAGAAATAAACCCCAAAAATATATAAAACAGTAAAATCAAGGCTCTCATTATACATATGAAAGACTCTAAAACATTTCCCCAATATTACACAAGTATAGAATTGGAAATTTGAATTAGGTATGCTAAGGAAATACCTTAAGTTCTGTTTTTCAAACAGGAGGTGTTATTTAAATGTCCTGATGATTTGGAAAATCAACTTTCTTAGGCATGTGTAAAAATTTTGGTTGAGTTTGGACTGTGTCACAAAGAAGCTATGAATCCTATGAGGTCATTTGCCTTCTCTGTAAATGTAATTCAGTTTTCTGAGAGTAGGACACGATGACTTCTAAGTGTATTTTAGCTCTAAAACCCTATTATAATAATGAAAATGATTTTATAGTAGATTTTAGCAAGGCAATTGACAACTAAGGCTTCAGTGAAATGGAAGTTTTGTTCAGAAATTTCCTGAAAATCTTCCTTCCTGCATGCTCAGCATTTTAAAAATTATTTTAAATAATTCTTAATGCAGGAACACAGTGACTTTTTCAGTTTATTGAATATTCAGGATAACACAGACCACATTTTCCATAAAAGTGAATATTTTCAATACAAAAAAGTTTATTTAGATTTAGGAGAAAATATTAACATATTTGAAGTGTGGAAGCAAAGCTTATACTTGGCCTTGGCACCATTATTGTTAGGTGTGCATTTCATCACTCACTGGGAGGAGAACACACAGAAACACAGAAAAACACATATGCATGTAAAAACACACATACTTTGCACCCTGGGGAGAGGTAAACTGAAGTGTCTTGTTGAGGTATAATTTTCAAAATAAATGAAGCCTTGACCTTTTTCCTGCAAATTACTGACTCAATAACAAAAAGCAATATTATTCTTGTTTTTTACAGTTTTGCCTTCAGGATGAAACATGGTAGCTAGAATTCAAGGACACATTCATGGGGAGGGTTCTCAGGGACTTACCCTATTAAATTTATATTTTCTTTCTTTTTTTTTTCTTTTTTTCGGTAAAATTCTTCGCCTTTGATTGTGAGTATGATCCCTCACTCCAAACTTTTCTATTTCAACTTGTCTGGGCTATTTTTTTATATACATCAACAATCACTTATATTTGTGTGGGAATTAGTTGCTTTTCATTTAATATTTTTTTCCACTCTCCATATTGTTTTTGTTCTATACAGAATCTTTTCTTTTTCTTTTTTCTTTTGACTCTGTATTTCATGATAGACCTTCTCCAGACATCTGACAATCTTTTGCTACCTACCTATATTTAAATGGCACAATATTGAAGAACTAACTATAAGTTGGTTATTGGTATAGCTTGCTGATAATTCAGCAGTCAGATGTGAAGCCTATTGGTCAGGGGCCCTATATCAGCCTATATATGTCTGTTCTCTTGTGTCTGTGTTTTTTAGTTATACATCTGTAAAAAAATACATTGCTTTACACCATAATATAGAGTTACATTTAAAAAAAGTAAGTATGTAAAGCAAATGCCTTCAGGAGAGATTCAAAATGCATGTCATACCCAATGACTCACTGAGATGTTTATTAGCATATCAGGTGTTCCAGGTAACAAAAATTGAAATATGTGCTATCTGGAAGAAAATGAACTTAACTACCCAGATCCACTTTTCTTAAAGGATTTGAGGTATGACAAAATTAGAGAAGGAGAGATTAAAGGGGCAAGAAGCAAAAATATATCATGTATATCATGATTATGTAGAAGCCAGAAGGCATCAGAAAACATGGACTTAATAGTTTTCTACATGGTTATTGTAGTAATAATCTTTTAAGTTACATACATGGGAGATGGCTGCTAGGTGTACCCCTGCCTTCCCCAGCACAGGATGTTAGCACTCATAACCACTTTATATTATTTCTCAAGACCACACAATGCTATTCCCAGGAATAAGAGTAAGCCAAAGTAGTCAGGCCTTTCCAGGGACAAAAATCCAGGTTCATATCATCTCAATCTGAGAAACTGGTTTAAGAATTTGCCAGAAGCAAATTCTTAAGGAAAGATAGCAGCATGCTAGGTTTTAGATTCCTGGCTGTTAAAACAAATACTATGAAATGGGTTGGCTTAAACAATGGGAATTTATTGATTCATGGTTTTGAGGCTGAGAGATGTCCAAAATCAAGGCATCATTAAGGAACTGCTTTGCCCTAGAGACTGTGGCATTCTGGGACTGGCTATTGGTGATCCTTGGTGCATGGCAATGCACTTGGCAGACTCTCCTGGCTTCTCCAGGTTCTGTTTACTTCTGGCTTCCTCCAGTGGCTTTCTTTCTGTGTGTCTGAATTTTATTCTGCCTATAAGGGCCCTCAGTAATAGTATTAATACCCATCCTGATTTAGTTGGGCAACACCTGAACTGAAGTAATTGCACAACCAGGTCCTATTTACAATACATTCATACTCACAGAAATGGATTAAGAATACTTTTTTATGGGGTACATAGCTCCATGCCACCTAACCAGGTTTCAAGTTAATACCACCACTTTTCATATCTAATGTTCACAATGCAAAAAAGACACAATCTGAGGTGATAAAATAGAAAGAAAATCAAGGGAAAACAAATAATAAAAACTGACTTATAGAGTATCCAGGTTATTATGCACAGACTTTAAACTATATGAATAGATCCAAAGTGTAGCTAATGCAATTTAATTAAAAAATATAAGTTAAAAGGAGAACAAAACTAACATTATTTGCAATAATGTGAGTGTATAAGAAACCTAGAAATTCACTTGAAAATCTATGAAGAAATAAAAAAAGAGAATATAGAAACTTAAACAAAATAAATATACAATATATCCACAACTTTTTCTATGTGGATTTAAAAACATTATTTTTATGCACTTTTTAATACACTTTTTAAAGAGCAATTTTAGATTACAGAAACGTTGCATTGAAAGCATAGGAGATTCCCATATAACCCACCTCATTTCCCTCCCACATTTTCCCCTATTTTCCCTGTGATCCAAAACTTCTTTAAAGATGAAGCCATTACAAGAGCCAAATACAATTAATAGGAAAATGAAATAATAATGATGTTTAAATGTAAGAGATAAAATACATGAAAACTTAAAAAAAAACTAAAAATAAAATTAAAGGATTGGGTTATTAAAAAAATGAGAAAAAGTTTTTAAAAATTAAAAAAATTTTTTTTGACATTTTGCCTTTTATCACTGCACTATCTGGTAATAATAACATCTTAAATTGGTGTGGTACATTTGTTACAATTGATGAACCACTAATGAAGTATTGCTACGACCCAAGGTCTATAGTTTACATTGTGGTTTACACTTTGCACTGTACAGTTTTATAGGTCTTAGCAAAGTGTATAATGGCCTATATCTGCCATTGCAATACCATGCAGAACAATTCCAATACCCTAAAAATGCCTTATATTCTACCTACTCTTCCCTCCCCTTCCCTTTGGAACTTCTGATAACCACTATCTTTATATCAATGTTGCAAGTCCTTTCATTATTGCAGTACTAATAAATCTTGAGTGCTCTAGAAAAATCCAGACACTATAAGCAAGCACACATCCTCATGAAATCAGCAACCTGCCAGTAGGACTTATCGTGGAATATATAATAATCTATTTCCCCAATACAACAGTTAGACTCATTTATAATTTCCCTGCTCATGATGCTTCTACCCCTTTTGTTTGAACCTATAATTAGCACAATATCTGTTAAATATATGTCCCAGTGACTTAAATCTTCAGTCTGTTCATATGTCACTTGAGTGCTGAATCTCAACAGAGTTGTCGCCAATTTCTACACTCCAGGTCATCAGACTCTCCCAGGACAGCTAACAAAATGATGATGATGGACAATTCCTGTTGCCAAAAACAAAGAATATCTACAACTGCAAGGAAAACATTTCTTTCCATCTGGCCCATAAAATCTAAGCCTCCACCCATCTGAAGCAGAACAGACAACATCATTCCAAAAGCCTCAAAATTGAGAAATAAACAAATATAAGGGGGAAAGCAACCACACCAAAACAGACTTTTAGTGTTGTAGTAATGAAAAACATTATTTTAAGATGTTATTATTACCAGATAGCGCAGTGATAAAAGGCAAAATGTCAAAAAAAATTTTTTTAATTTTTAAAAATTTTTTCTCATTTTTTGAATAACCCAATCCTTTAATTTTATTTTTAGTTTTTTTTTTAAGTTCTCATGTATTTTATCTCTTACATTTAAACATCATTATTATTTCATTTTCCTATTAATTGTATTTGGCTCTTGTAGTGGCTTCATCTTTAAAGAAGCTTTGGATCACAGAAAGGTTACAACTGGGGCAGGAGAGGATCGTTGGTGGGGGGGGTGTCAGGGATGGGGGGTGCATGGGAGGACGTTCACCTGAACATATGTAAAAAGTATATAAAATTGTTCAAATGTTCATGGGGCATGGTCACATTGGGTGGAGAATCACTCAATAAATGAGAGAATACTGAATTCCCGTCCTGGACAGCTCTTCCATATTCTCCAAGGGAGTAGCAAGAGTCCCCTAAGTGCAAGGGCAGTGTCTGGCAAAGGAGGATGATCGACTGATGGGTTCTTGTTTATGATGACTAGCCTTATGAGTCTTGGCTCTTGAAATTGAAACTTAGCCTATTGTTATGGGGTGCCTAAGGGTTGCTTCCTGAGAGCCTCCTTGTTCCTCAAATGTGGCCTTTCTCTAAGCCAAACTCACATATGAATGTATTATCTTCCTCCCAGCATGGGACATGACTCCCAGGGATGAGCCTCCCTGGCATTGAGGGATTGCTACCAAGTGCCAACTGGCAATACGACTGGAAAAAGACTTCAAATAAAAGGGGGAAAAGGTATAGACAAATGAGTTCATATGGCTAAGAGACTTCAAAGTGAGTCGGGAGGTCATCCCAGAGGTAACGCTTATGCATATCTCAATAGGACCTTATAGGCTTACAATGTGGATACCCCAAACAGAGGGGCTCCTGAGGGCTCTGGAGACACCCAGGTCCTATATCAGGGCAGATAGCCCCAGAGTTTTGCGCCTTATCAGTGGGCCCTACTTTGGAATCCTTGCTCCTGAGAGTGACAGAGTTGGACCCAAATATGTCTTCCCTGCACATGTTCCATCTGTCCCTTCTATTCAAACCCATATGTGTTGCCAGAGTTTGTAGGTTTACTTCCAGAGACCATAGTCTTTGGGCTGTGCATGTGCCAGCTGGGACCCGAATCTCAGTGGATCTGCAACTCCAAACCTACAGCTTAATGGACTCACCCTGGACACCTGGTGGGGGATGATGATGGACAAAAACCATCTCAGGGAATGGAGAGAGTCTGCAGCTACAGGCAGAATAATCCTTTCCATCTTATGCATGAGCTATAAACCCCCTGTCACTTGGAGGTGGAGTAGACATCACCATCTCAGACTCCTCAGGATTGGGGGAAGAGCTATGGAGTAGAGTGGACTTACTGGTATTCTGTTATAGACATATTGTGATTCATGCAGTGGAAGTAATTACAACATTAATGTGGAGCCAGTGGCCACCGGACACTTTAGGGGCAGGGAGAGGGAAAAGCAGTTGTAATACAGGGGCTTTTTCAGGACTTGGAAATTATCCTGAGTGACATTGCAATGACAGATATAGGCCATTTTGTATCGTTATATAACATGCAGAATTGTGTGTGAGAGAGTGTGGTCTACAATGTGAACTATGGTCCATGCTTAGTGGCAAAGCTCCAAGATGTGTATATCTCTTGCAGGTGATGTGCCACACTAATGAAGGATGTTTATGTGGGAGGTTGTGGGAGGAGTGGGAGGTGGGGCATATGGGAATTCCTACAATTTTTGTGTAACACTTATGTAATCTAAGTATTTTTTAAAAAATAAAAAAATAAAATTATTATAAGGAAAATAAAAGATGTTGTTCACAATAGCCACACAAAAACATATGATAAATTAAAAGGTATTAGACTTAACAACAACTAAAGCAAAGAACTATATAAATCCAGCTACAAAATCTGTTTCCCAAAGAAGATGTACATATATAGCAATCATATCATTACTATTGTAGAGTGTTGATATTCCCAGGATATTAATAGCTAATACAATTATTTAAATTTCTCTGTGGCACTAACAGTTCTTCTGAGAAATTGATTCACATATCTAATGGTCTACTTGACAACTTCATTTGGATGTATAATAAAAATCTTAACATGATCAAAGGAAAAAAATATTGAAGTCTTAACACAAGTTTGGAGGCTGGAGGAAAATGTTATGCCCAATGTCCACAGAATTATGAGGAAATAGTTATACTAAATATATCATTGTCAAACTTCCATTATAGGCCAAGAGCATCTTCTGGAATTTAGTATTAGGCAGGGGAAACAGGAATAAATCTCCTTGTATATGGCATTATGGCATAGGTTATTAGGAAGACTACTTGTTTGTTGGTTCTTTAGAAAAATTAAAGGAAGTAAACTGAAACCTTAAAAGAGTTAAATTAATATTAAAATATGAGTCAAACAACATTTTTGTACTTAACTTATATATATGAATATGTAATTACCATTTCATAAGTTATGAATCTATGAGGTATACCATGAAGCTAACTATAGCTATGAACTTGATTTTATATTATTGAACATAATACTAACATTTCCTTGTAATGCAGCTTATATTTCCAGCAAAATAATTGGGAAACTGAGTCAGCAAATATTTATCAAATGTCTACCATTTACCAGGCACCATTCTAGGCAATGTTTATATAGTCGTTAAATTAATTAATTAATTAATTAATTAAATTTATTAATCTGTAATCATTGTTTCATGGTGTCAAATTTAAAGGGGAAGACACAGTATTTTTAAAATGCATCCAATTATCCTATTAAAATTATAAATTAAAACATTTGCTATGAAGGAAATGAATAGGATCCTCGGATAGAGACTGCATGGTGGGGGAAAGAACTATTTTAGCAAGGGTAGTCAAAAACTCTATGGAGCAGTGACAAGCTGAAATCTAAAGGAAAGAGTGGTGAAAAGCAGGGAAATCATATTTCACCAGAGCTTAACATACCTGGGGAAATCAAAGTAGTGAACTGTATTCCCTCTAGCTTCCCATGTGGGAAGAAGGGAAGTATCTAATTCTAACTCCCTGTAGCCTTCCTGTCTCATCTATGGGCTGAGGTGGGGGTGAGAAGCAGTTATGATAGTCACAGCCTAGGGAAACAGGATTACTAAAAAACTGCGATCACATCATACTAATATAGAATGCTTCCCCTCCGCCATTCTTTACCATGGCATCAGTAAATCTCCTGTATGATAACAGAGTACTACAATGGAAAGAACTTCAAGGCTCACATCTTATTTAATAAGAAGTCTCTAGGAAAACCCAAACAACAGGGAAGAAAAAAAGCAAGGACACTAGAAGAAAATTTAACTTCTTACACTTATGGTTGCAGTAAACAGTAAATATAACCTCACTCCTCACCAGATAAACATAAAACATCACACTAAAGGGCTATTTACCTCATTTCTCTTTACCCTGTATGTGCATCCTGTTTACCTTAAAAAATTATGTCATAGTTATACTAAAAGGGAAAAACACAGCATGAAGTGACAGGGCAAGCATCAGAACCAGACTCAAATATGGCAGAGAAGTTAGAATTATCAGACCAGGATTTAAAAATAACTATGGTTAATATAAAAGGTGTTCTCATGGACAAAATATACCCTATGTAAGAACAGATGGTTTAATGTAAGCAGGGAGATGGGAATGCTAAGAAAGAAACAAATGGAAACACTAGAAATAAAAAAAAAATGTAATAGATATGAAGAATGCCTTGATGGCTTCATCAATAGACTGGGCATGGTGAAGGAAAGAATCAGTGAGTTTGAAAGTACATTAATAGAAACATGTAAACTAAAATGAAGAGATAAAACGATGAGGAAGGCAAGATAATATTCAAGAACTAAGGATGAATTACAAAAGGTGTAGCATATGAATAATATGAATATCAATAGGAGAAAGAGAATAAAGTTAGAAAAGGACAGAAGAAATATAACCTAGAATTTTCTAAAATTAATGACAGACACCATACCACAGATCCAGTAAGTTCAGAGTACACCAAGAAGGAAAAATATGTAAAAACTACACCCCAGTATATGTTTTCAAAATGCAGAAAATCAAAGACAAACAGAAAATCTTGAAAGACACCAGAGGAAAAAAGTTACACCAGTGTTTAAAATCAATAAAAATCAGTATTTATTGACGAACAATGATTAAGAATGACATTGGACTTCTCTTCATAAACCATCACAAAAGAAGAGAATGGTGTGAAATAATTAAAGCATTGAAAGAAGAATAAAACAATATAGAATCTTATATTCAGAGAAACTATACTTCAAAAGTGAAGAGAAAAGACTTTCTCAGAGAAACAAAAATTGAAGGAATTAATTGCTGGTAGATCTTCCTTGCAAGAAATGTTAAAAGAAGTTCTTCAGAGAGAAGAAACATGATATAGATGAGAAATTCTGAAAGTACCAAAAGAAAGCTAGATCATTTGAGAAAGAATAGATGATAGTAAATAAAAATCTTTTATTTTTCTTATTCTTATCTGATGTAATAAATACTAGTTTGTTCAAAATGGTAGCAATTATGTATTGGTAATTACAGATGATGAATAAGTGAAATAAATGACAGAAGTGTTATAAGGGATGGGAGCGAGGTATTAGGACTATTTTATCAAAAGATACCTACACTACCCAAAGCAGTATAGTGTTAGCTGCAAAGATATATTACACACTCTAAGGCAACAGCTAAAAGAATTTTAAAAGAAATATAATTAATATGCTAAAAGAGGAGAGAAAATGGAATCATATTAAAAGCTCAGTTGAAACCAGGCAAGTAGAATAAAGAGTGGAAGACAAAGAACAACAGCAAC